>JAUMHM010087252.1:0-10468 GCA_032362435.1 Melikaiella ostensackeni | reverse complement strand
CTGTGTACCATCTTTTAGTAGAATGTCAATTTTTTAAAACAGTAAGAATTTCATGTATAAGCGAAAGTAGGGATCTGCGTGAGATAAGGAATGTCTGGCTGAATATTCCAGATAACCCTGATAAAAATTCTATCAAAAAAATCACCTATTATGTTTGTTAATAAGTTTCACAAATGAACATTATAATTAATTATATAGTTAAAAGTTTCTTTATTCGCTTTCGTTGTAAGTACGGTTCATCTCCTCTGGGGTAATGTTTACCATCAACCTTTAATTTGAGTGTTTTTTTGTTTCTATTTTTCAGAATAACAGCTAGTTTCAGAATTGAACTGTAATCTATTTTTATGAATCAGATGATTCTCAAACAAACAAAGCACTACTAGTAAATTTTTTTTTGCGATTTGTTTACAATGTGAATTGGTGGGCATAAAGTGAATGACTCAACGTGTGTTATGTGCGTACTGCGTACTGTTGTGTGAGGTAAAATGCATCAAATGTGTAAATAATTCTATTTTTCTCCATTTCGACGCAATAATTTGTAAATACGTTATTTTGGTAAAGGTAACGTAGCCTATTTACAAGTTTTCAAATATTTCTTTCTTATTGTTTCAATAAAGTTAAAAATTGTCATCAATCGCATTCTGGTATTGAACTTTTTCATTTGTCACGTTTTCCAATAATCAGTTACGAAATCTTTCGAGAAATTGAATAAATAATTTTCAGGGTCGGGTTGGGAAAGAAAATCGGCCGGGAAAAATGGTTTAAATAATGGTTGAGAATCAGGAAGCGGCCCAATCCTGCCAGTTAAACGGCCCAAATCGCTTAAAATAGTTCCGGCCCATCGCGATTTTCCCCGAAATCCTACTTTACCAATCCGGACCGATAATTTTCTACTAATACTTTCTGGCTCACTTTTTGCTAACTGGCTTAGTGGAATTCGACTAGTAATAATTGGTGGAATTTCACTAATTCAGATTTAGAGATATTACGAGGCGAAAGATTTACCGAAACAAGGCTAAAGACGTGAAATTTTCCCATTTAAAATAAAAATTTAACCGACGTTCGACAAGGTTAATTTCTGTTCCAGAGAGTTCTTAACCTGGAATCGGTCTGAAATTTATCTTTCGTTTTTCCTGTGTATCAGTTTACTGTTACAACACACACGAAATCGCTTTATCATGTATTTTATTTTCTACGAATCACAAGTTTGCATAAAAAATGTAGACGTAAACTTTTATGAGATTTTAATCTTTGTTTACTTTTTTCATGAACCTGTTATTATCTAAGTTTCTCCTTGAATGAGTGTGTCTACAAAATGAGTTTCAACGTTTTTCTTACATTTTAAATTTCATTTTATTGAATAACATAGCTGAAAAAATAAATTATTATTATTTGTGAACATAAATATATATACAAGAGTATTTGACTATTTTTGTCCATTTTCCACTTTTTTCCTACATTTTAATTTGAGAATGGAAGTTTTGGAATTTTCTAAATAAATTAGTAAAGGACCCCACACAAAAAAAAACAAGTCGTGATTGGTCCAGGTCCACTTGGATATTTCTTCTGGTTTTATAAAATATAATATGAATGAGACTGAATTGATTTCAAATCAACTAGGCAGTCCATGTCAAGTCACAGAATCATTTGCCACTTGACATATTATTTTTCAAAGGGAATAAGACAACACTTTCCTCACCGATTTGACGAAAATAATTTTTTGTCAAAATTATGAGGATTTGAATTTAAAGAAAAAAATGGAAACACGGTTTATCAAAAAATGGTCAACGTTTCTGTTAAAAGTGTGATATTTTGGAGGAAAATCTAGGAATTTAGCTTTTTCTTTCGGATTCTGATAAAATTTCACGTCCCTTTTCGAAATGCGTTGCAAAATTTTTGAGACATTGAAAATTGACCAAAGGAACAAAATTGTTTCTCTAAAAAAGTTCTAGGAAAATATCTCTGGAAAGTTTTTTTCTACACGGAGAAAATTAGTTAATGAAGATTTTCACGACTTTTAGGTAATTACAGGACACAAGAACATTTTGATAGAATTTCAAGTCTTGTCTAGTGACTATTTTGATGCCAGCGTTAAAAATTATAGAACCGTATAATGAATTTTCAAAGTCCTGTATGAAAGTTTTTGATGAGTAACCATTTATATCTAATAAGTAATAATGCATATAAATATTGTATGAACTCATGAACAATTAATTGAAATATAATAGAAACAAAGTTCTATTTTTGATACTCATATGAAAGTTTAAAAACAAAAGAGAGAATTTGGCATACGGTATCTTGGGGTTTTTCAGCGACTAGTATAGAAAAACGCGAAGTTGGCGGGCGAAAAGTGTAAAAAGGGCGCGATAAAAGACAGCGGATGGTTCGCATTCAAGTCGTCCAAATTGCGATTATAAGTATATTAGTCTCTGATAAATATCCAAATTTTCCTCAAAAATATCACACTTTCAACAAAAGTGTTGATCATTTTTTGATAATCCACGTTTCCATATTTTTTTAAAATTCAAATACTCATAACTTTGTCAACAACATTTTTTCGTGAAATAAGTAATATACGTGTCATCTCATTTCCTTTGAAGAACAACATATTTGGGTGACAGTAAATGCCAGGGGGATTTACTGTGGTGGCAAATGATTCTGTAACTTGCAGGATAGATTGCCTGCCCGATTTGAAATTCATTCGGTCATAAGTATCAGTAAAATCCGCCGAAAGATATTTTCCCATGTATTTTGTGCGAGGTCCTTTGTTATTTGATCATCCTCTAAAAAATGGATGATCCAAAAAACATTTGCAATTTAGATTATCTTCGACTTTCCGCTATGCTTATTAACCCATGTAGTACATATTGAGTTGAATTCAAGTATCAGGAATAGTGCTCTTTTCTGTTAAAAAACATTGGATTGAATGATTTGACATTTTGCTTCGATGTTATGTACTTTGTATTTTTACACATACATTATTGATCATGATGATAGAAAAGCGTGTCAACAAGTATATTGCTAACTTTTCTCCGTGAGAAAAAATTCACGAATAATAAGTTTATTGCTTTGTTGATAATGTATTTATGTGCAGGTGAGTCAACTTCATTTTAAATATATTTATGAGCATATTAAAATAAACACGTAAAACTATTTTCAAGCATTTTTATTATGTAAACACTTTTATTTTGTAACTGGATTGTATGAACTTTCAGGAATAATTTATCAATGCTTTATACCTTCAATTAATAAAAATGGTAAACTATCATACATCTAAATAAAATATATAAAATAATCAAATTCCGTTGGAGAATAATTTTGAAATTTCAGAATATAATCCATTATGTTACTCATCATGAAACCCAAATTTTACTGTCAAAATTCACAATATTATATTGACGATTTTGAATTTAGAGTTGATCTTTGAGAGTTCCGAGAAATGAATTGCATTATCAATATTTATATTGGAGGATATAAAATTCATCCGAAAATAAAGGCTCAAACGTCAAATTCAGAGCGATAGTATTGACAATATGACAATGAAAACCTTGATAGAGATAATGTTGAATCGGAAAAAATACTTTTATTTAAAATTATGTTTGTATTATGACAAGACAATTCTGCCCAAGGATGTTCTGTCCTATTTCATAGTGTGTCACGGATCAAAGTATATCAACATATGCTCACTACAAAGTTTGAACAAAGATTCTAGGAAAACAGATTCTTTATGATAATAGTCAAACAAAATTTGTTTATCAAAATTATATTCAGAACATTTATGGAAGGCTAAAAAAGTTCAACTCAAAACCAAATCGTGGAACTATTTCCTGGAAATGAAATTTTTTTTTTAGTTTTAAGGAATATTAAAAATGAATTTTTGTCTCCATAGATCAAGATAATTACAGGAGGTTTAAGATATTTCTGAACGACATTAAAAGATTTTAATACATTCCTTAAAATCAAACGGCAATTAGCACAACGTTTTAGCGTTATTGAATAATAGATAAATAGTATATTGTGCGCCCAGGGAGGAAAAAGAGTGATTTCCACGAGTGAAATCACCTTTGTCCCATGGTGGAGACGTTATTTTTTCCAACATCTGTATGAAAAAGTGCGACTTTGTTATGCCTGTGAGAATGGATCGCAAGATAACATAACTCAGAAATATTTAAATATACACTACGCTAGTCGAAAAACTAACATCAAACATAAATACTCCGGTTAGGTCGTCAGAGTTCAGAGTAATTCTTACCCTCTGACATCATTTAAATTCCTCCCGCAAGAGATATTTTTCTTCCCATACAGGAGGAAATATATCAAAATAGTCCAATCACAAACTGTGAATCGTCGAGCCACGTACCGCACATGTACCAAAGTTGTTTTTCCCCGATTGCTCTGAAATTAACTGTTTTGCGTCCAGTCTACAGGCATACGAAAGTCGAAATTTCCATGCAGGCACAGGAAAAAATTATATCTAATTCAATGTTCGAAAGCAATTATTGAAAAAGAAAAAGGATCTTTAGTTCAATGTTAAATAGTATAAGCTTTAGTTCTCTAATAACATGAACCTCATGAGCTAATAAGATATTAAATTCTCAATATGTGGGCGTCTGAATGTAAGGGGCCTTATGGCCGGTTCCAGTTTAGGAGATATTTGCGTTTCTCTAAGTCAGGGTCAAAATTATTGTTTTCGGATTTGAGTGCGGGATGATACTAGGACATATACTGAATCTATTATCACTATACTCATGTCTCGAAAGCAACCGGAAGTAGGTATATTTCATGTTCGAAAGAAAAGTATAATGGCGACTCGTTTTTCAACCTAAAGGGTTCATCTTGGGCTTAAAATGCCAGGAGTTTATCAGGCTATATGATCCTATATATAACTCCATACCGGCCATAAGGGCCCTTTTCATGCGGACGCCCACATATTACTTAATAATTATTAATTTTGTATAGGATGATAAGCATAATGTGAAGTAAACACATTTTAAGGACAATGATTTTATTAAGAGTAGATCTATACCTCCTTTCTGGATTTAGTTGTAAGGCTTCTATCACAGAGTCTAAGATAAATTGAACACCTGCTCGCTGTATGTATTGCTTACCTTAAATGAAATATTTCGAAAAAATTGTATTTTGTCATTCTTCTTGAGATTTCCTATTTAAATAATTCAGTATGATTATAATATCTTACTTCCATAATAGTATTGGTCAACCGTTTTCAACCAACCAACATCGTCATGAGTATGTGGTACCAGGTGTATGTTGAGTTTATCTCGATGTACTTTTGGACACGACTACAATATTTTTTAAAAAAAGTATGCATTATATCCTATGAGCAAATTAATGTACGTCGACATCCTAAGTAAGAAGATTTTGTGCATGTTTTAAAACTAACCAAACTTGAAACAAAAATATAATTTAGAAAATTGGTTTCTCACAAAGTTTTGATTTGAAAATCTAAGATTGTTTTTGAATGGTTTTTTTAACACCCACTTTTAGAGACAAATCATCAGCCAAATCCATAATATGGTCCCGTAAGATTTTGCCTCTTTTTAAAAATCTGAAGTTCGAGCGAAACTCTTACAGTTTCTATGGCTCAAAATGTACCAATTATAAAAAGTTTGTTCAAAAGTCAAATGCAAATAGAGTTGAAATCAATATAGAATTTTTAATCTTTCAAATCAGCATTCTAAATAGTAGCAGTAATTTTATGTAATTCAGTATAATTTTAAACAATTTATAATTCAATATAGAATCATTGCATTAACAAAAATTTAAACATTACAGTCATGCCTAACCGCTGAAAAGAAGTTCGTGATATTTTCCATCCAAGCTTTTATCGGTCATGAAAATTTGAAATGAGTTAACCAAAAATTCTAGACCTATTCAGATAATACTGCCGTGCAAGCTTAGAAAATACATAAGTGACATTGCGGTTGAGGGTCATTCTCTCATACATGACAATGTAACAGTCGAACTAAGTGACAATGTCACGTATCTTTTAAGTTTGGATGGCAGAATAGTACATAATAGCAACAAATGTAGAAAAAGTTTGATTTGAAAAACAATCAAAACAAATATCGTCCCTTTTCCGCTGTACCTTGTGTACAAGCGCAGCGGTTAAAAAAGTTACTTTTTCGCACGACTGCAGCATTGGATATTTTTTGCACGATATACATGCCTCGAAAATTTAAAATTTCGTGCAAGCGTTAAATAGAATGCGTATATGTTTGCATTCGTTTTCTTTGCTTGATGCATGAGCTTGTATAAATTTAAATCACGTAAAACTCTTATCTAGACGAAATAATTTACTATGTTTGGGCACCTACAATAAAATTGTGATGTAAGATTTCATCAGATTTTAATTTATGCTCAAGTTCACCTCAGTACTGAGAATATCTGTTCCTTTCAAAGTAAAATTAGAAAACACATGTTTAAAAAATTAAGATTAATTATTCTATATTATAAGAAATTATAATGAGCACCAACGAAATTGATATTAATTTATTTTCAATCGCAATATATGTGAGGGAATTTGTAAATGAACTTAGGGCTTTTTTCATCTGCAATTTTTTGTATAAACTTGAATTCAAGTTGATTTCGTAAAAAAAAAAAATAATTCATGTTATTTGTTTATTTAGTTACTAATCAGTCAACACAAACGTCACCTCACTTAATAAAAAGATGATAATATTGAAAGGGAGAGAAAAATGCTTTTCATTTTAGGATCAAAGAATTAATCAATCTTTCGCCCTCGTACAAATTCGTCAAGTCATCTGGTACTTTTGTTCGCTTAGGTGGAAAATTTATACATCGTGAAAAAAATTATGTTTAATTTTTATTTGCTTTATACAAGGAGTCGCTTTTTTCCTTAAGTACGCTATTCAGGTTTATATAATACGCACCACAAGTGAATTAAACAAGACCTAATTATCTGTAATTTAAAAACAATTGACCTAATTACAATAGATCGCGAGTTATACTATGACACAAGTGACCCTTTTCGACCAATTCTTACAGGGAAATATCAAGAGTATTGTTTTATGGAAATAGCTGATTTGTTGGATGTCGCACGAGAAAGTTCTACGAAGATGAATAAAAGTGTATCTAATTCCTTGTGATTCAAAAAATAATGATATTCTACTCCTATTATTTTGCGTTTTATGACCTTCCGAAAGTCACAGTTTTTGTCCTTTTTTAGCCGAAAATCAGAAAGTTCTAAGAGAATGAATGAAATCAGGATATGAAATTCTGCGTAAAATAAAAGAAACAAAAGAATTACCGACTCCGAATGGGTCACGAGCGTTACTTCACAATTTTTATTCTTATTCTAAACGGTGGCTAAAGCGCACCGTGGAACAATAAGGAAAAAGTGGATTTTTTGGATAAAAAAGTTCCAGCGGTCGTGTTTCTTGACCAATTTAGAGGTTTTTTTTTTAATTTGGGCTCAGTAAATTTCTAAGAGATCTGTCGAAACCGATTTTTAAATACAAATTTCATTAATTTGATATTTTACTTGCAATATACCAAAGACGTATATAATTGGTACATTTACTCTCGCTAAATGAAAATTTTAATTATAGATGATATTCCTTCATTGCTTCAATTGTTATTTAAAAAAAGTAATGGATTGTACTGGTATTTGCTGTATTGTCGGTATTTGAATGCATTATTTATACTGATTTCGTTATTAAGTTATTCAAGTTTCCTCATTAATTACGGCGGAATCCTAGACGATAACAATTATTATTGTTATAAACAATTATTATAAACAAAATTCCAAGTTTGGCATTTTCATAGATAGAACATTGTTCTTTTCGGTGGAATTTTTATATCTTTTATGTCGTCTGCAAGTGGCTGAATTGATTCGAAGTGAGTAGTTACTCATTGTTAATCAATTAACAAATATTTTAGAAATTAAATTTGTGTCACCACCCAATTTTAAATTGGAAAACCTAAAAATTTTATGGAAGCTTAAATCGTTATGTTAATGAAAATTCACATAGCAACCATAACATTTTACATGAATGTGACCTGACAACCACAAAACTTGGTACTGCCAGTAATATCACATGTGATACCTATTTTCTCAAACCAAATTGTTACATGCGACATGAAATGAATGTGACTAATGATAGTCTGCAAAAACTTCATTTTCTGATTATGAAGTGATCTTCAGATCACGGTTTTACCTGGGCGGGTTTTTCAGAACGTTATAAAGCGCAAACTAATAGGGGAGAGTCTGGTAGTACTGGCCACTTAAGCTTTTTTTATTAATGAACTAGCCAGTGTCGATGGAAATAGTAATATCGAATATCGAAGTTATTCAAAAAATAATTATATTAGAAAGGGGAAAATAGTGATGTACAGGAGGATCGAAAAAGGTTATTCAAAAAGAGTGTCGGGTAGCCCCGGCCATCGAGAAAATCGTAATATTTCGACATTTTATCGTAACTGAACAACGCGAAATGTATTTTTTTTTTAATGAAAGCTTCAAAATTTTATACATCACGAAAAAAATATTTACCGGAAATCAAAACGCATGAAAAGCATTGGAGGTTACATTGTTTATAAAAGAAGGTTATGTATTAGTACTTGATGGAAGCAAATGAAATTGAACTTGAAAAATTCTGGCTGGCTGTCCCAATTAAAACTAATCTAATATTTTTTTTATTGTAGCAAATGTTTGATAATAAGTTTGGTCCATATGTATTTTACAAAATGCACTGGTTTTCTGAAGACGAAATATAGAGATCGGATTATCTTTTAAGCTAATGAGAGATATGATCATTTATTTTTCAAATTTCGCTCTGGAACAATTGTTAAAGATAAAAACGTTGATTTATCATCGCAGAAAGTACAGTTTATACAAAATGATGAGTCGCTGAAACTACCAGATGGCCGGAGCTACTGGAGTTTCCCTTGAGAGTAGAACATTCTATATTTTCTAATAACGCGGAATTTGATCTACTTTTATTCATCTTAGTAGAACTTACTCGTGTGACATTCACGGAACAAACTTCTTCTAAAAAACTAAGTCCTTGACATTTATCTGCAAATATAGAACGAAAAGGTGCACCTTTATCAGATTTTGACTCACGATCTATTGTAGTTAGAACAATGTTTTTTTTTTGAAATTACAAGTTAATTCGTCTCCTTTAATTCACCTGTGGACCATTTTCATGTGCGGTAATTAGGATAAGAGCTCCATAAGAGCAAAAAACAAGTTGTGATCTTTAGAAAAAAAGCGAAAACACGGGGTCTTTGGAAAAACCGTAATTCGAAACCTTTCGAAGATGGATTTTCTTTTTATTTCCACGCAGAATGTTTTTTACTTTCTTTAAAGTAGACAGACAGGTACAATTCACATCGTAAAACCTCTTAACGACAACATATGTTGTTTTTTAGAGGAAATTACGCGACACATATTTCTAAAATTGAAAAAGAAAATTCTGCAAAGTTATGAGTATTGTAACTTTGAAGTTGTTTTTTCAAAAATATACAAATCCGCTATTTGAATCGCTATAACTTGCGACCTAATTAAAGTATTAAACCATCCTTTCCACATTCTCGGGAGGTATACCGTCTTCTTTCAAAATCCGTCGGAAAATTTAAAGAAGTTTCAAACTTAACAAAACAGCATCGAATTTTTTGAAAACATAAAAAGTATCATCGGATCGGTTTATTCGATTCGATCGACCCACCGATCGAATGTCGAAAAACCGACATTCGACTCGCTCGACCGCCGAATCGGTTTTTTCGATTCGATCGGCCCGTGAGTCGGAAAATCCGATTTCGATGTGCCTTAGATTGAATCGGGTTTTTACTTCTTTATTTTCTTTCAATTTAGTGACCATAGACTATCAGTAAACGGAAGCAAGCAGTTAGTTTCCATAAATAAATTAATAAAAAATCGGAGCGTTAAAATTGATTGAAGAGTCATGAAACGTAATTTGTCTTTAATTAAATAACTCCTGCAATTCGAAAAAATGTATATATGTCTACAAAATGAAGATCTTTTTCAAGCTTAAATGAATACCATATGCTCCGAACTCCTGTACCTATTATTTTCACAAGTAACTGAAACTTAATAAAACAAAATTTTGATCATATGCTCTGTACATCTGAATTAATAAGTGCGTATTCATGAGGTTATGTAAAATTAAAAGTAGCAGTAAACTTGTTACTTATTACGGAAGAAATTTTCTACGGAAGTAAATTAATAACAATCCCACTGAGAACCAGTAGTTTTTTCTTCTAATGATTAGTCGAAATACTTACAAAATCATTTACAATGTATTGCACTATTTGATTATTTAACCCTTACTCATCCAGATTCAAAAAGTGTATAATATTTATTGCAGGAATTTAAATAATTTATACATATCTAAAACATTGAAGTGATAAAGGCGTTTTGAAATTTGAAAAGAAAACCAATGAAATATTTTCAAACATTATTTTT
>JAUMHM010087251.1:0-10468 GCA_032362435.1 Melikaiella ostensackeni | reverse complement strand
CCAAACAGAGTGGACCAGCGTCAAAAGTAGCCGAAAAAAAATTAAATGATGTTCTGGCGAAAAACAAAGATTTAAAAGCACTGCAACTGATTGATGAAAATTTTAATGCTCAAAATATTGAAAGTTGTCCCTACTCTGGAAGTGAAATTCAGAAGACAAAATATGCCCCCATCACATCGGTAGAGGTAGAGCACAATTTCTCTTGATATGCTAATATTTTTAGCAACAGAAGCAGAGCGTTCATTTTCGATAATTTAAGAATGTTATTCACGGTGTCGGCTAATGCTTAAAGTCTCAATAGATTGAATTTCGACAATGATTGATGAAACATTGTTATCTGACATTTAATTTGAAACGTCTTTTCGGCACCGTTTTATTTTATTTGCATTGATAATGACAGCGTATCAATTGTCGCTTTATTTTATTTTCCTTCTACTCAGTGATGTTAGCTAATCACAGTCACTGACATTCAAATGCTCGCGCGCGCTCTCCCACCACTTCCCCCCATGCGGCGGTTCTCCGCAGCGAGGGAGCCGAGCCTAGGCTCGGTGCGCAACTTTAGACTGGGCTCGTCCGCTTTTTTTTCTATAATACACATTCACTTTACATTCACTTGTTTTTGCGAGGAAAAATTTATTTTCTTCCTTTTTTTCCTTCTTATCAAATTTTCAGAAATGATAAGGTTCTAATTGATAGATTTCCTTCCGAAAAAACGCCTTTTCTCAGAATTTCATTTTTTTGATCACAAAATTCCTCCATAATTTTCCCATGGTTTACATTCCCCTCTGTTAATCATTGGTGCTCTCAGGGATGGTGAGCTTTCACTGGTTCGTAGCCTAAAAAGGATCCCCGCGTGTGTCGGCAACATGCCGAGACATTCTCACTCAAGGTCTTTTTATACCTCGTTTTTAAATACCCCCAAAAAACTACCAAAAAATATATTTCTATCACGTAAAGTTTTTGAGGAAATTGAGGGCAAACGCGTTTTTGGCCATTTTTTAAAAAGCAACATAGGGCGCGAAACTGACGTTCTAGATACTTTCAATAGGGCTTAAATTATATTTATTTTCGCATAAGTATATACAATCAAAACAAAAATTCGTTTTTATTATAAATCGAGAGACTATAAAATTAAACGATATTTTGCATTCTATAACAGCAGATTACATTAAGTGCAACACTTAAAATTATTTTTCTAAGTCTGAAAATATGCTTCAAATAAGTTTTTCGTTAATCTATTTGATTGTAGCAGTAGTTTCAATTTTTTTCTTTTGATAGTACATGGTGGGGTTGAGCAAAATTTAACTGAAAGGTGCTTGGCGCTTCTATATGGGATTTTCTGGTTGATTATAATTTCCTAGCACCCCATGAAAGTTTTTAGAGCAAATTAAAAATCTTTGCCTGAGCCCTTCTCGAAAATCAATTTTTGTTTGTCAAAAATTATGAGATGTAGAATTTGCATATACGTTGATGGTAAATGTTGCTTCAAAGTCGTTTTTTAAATTTTTTATTTAATTTTA
The DNA here is from genome assembly GCA_032362435.1 of Melikaiella ostensackeni. Lineage (NCBI taxonomy): Eukaryota > Metazoa > Arthropoda > Insecta > Hymenoptera > Cynipidae > Melikaiella > Melikaiella ostensackeni. Next base: position 8,948 of record JAUMHM010087251.1, on the reverse strand, counting down.
CAGTTTCGTACATATTCTAAAGTATGATTAGAGATCATAATGTAAACATTTCTTTTGAAAATCTAGCATATCAATATACACTGGAACCTTAATATATCGCCGGTTTTGGGTATGGTCTGCGATGACCGTGAGGCTCTTCCAAGAATGTCTTCGACGTAAACAGTCAGGTACGTATGAACCATTTCCAGTAGGAATACATAATATTAATTATCTGTATTTTGTACAAGTGAAGATTTTTGTTATCATAAAGGATAGACCTTTTTTAATAATGAAGACTAATTAATGAAAAGAGAATTTTCCGCGTGTATTTAAAAATGAATGCGAAATATGCATGCGAGTGTTCAATCCGCCTGCTTTGTGTCTACAAAAGTGCTTCATTCCACTGAGCTCACAGCGCCTCTCTCTTGGCCACTTGGACCTCCTTCTCATCGAATACAGCTGGCAGAAATTCTAGAACAGCGGCATATCGAGGACGGTTAAATCAAGGTTTCAGTGTCCTTACTAATTTCTCATTTTATTCAAGTACGTAGTTACCGAAACTGAATTTCTGCATTTAAATAAATTCTGAGCGATGTACTAGTATAAAATGAAAAATTAGTATGGGTATATGGACAAGATTGATTTTTGAAAGAAATTTTGAAATGATGGTCTCTATCATACTTTAGAATATACAAAACTATAAAATTAAGTTGAAAATAAAAATATAAAAAACTTTGAAACAACATTTTCCATCAACGTGTATACACAAAAAGCCTTAAAACGAGAAAAGTATGTTCCCAAAAATCATTGTGAAAGACTCATCAGAGACAATTATATAACAACGGAAAAAAAGTAGAAAAAAGAAAGAGGAAAGAGTCAACCAAATCAGCCAAATCCCTGTTTAACTTTATTTTTACGCCCTGTTAACCATACGATACTATTTAAACTTTTTGTGTATATGTTGATCTTCAATACTTTTCCGGAAATCTTTGTACAATATAACCTCGATATTCGGAAATGATACTCTTTCACATAGAAGTTTAATGATAAATTGATCTCAAAACTTTCATGGGGTTAAAGGAGAAGTGCCTCAGCTCCTGGAAGCAATGAACAAACATGAACGAACTGTGAATTTTTTTAAGATTGATCATAATTTCGAACTATTTTTATAAAAAATTGTTAAAATAATAAACGTTTCCTGTCGGATAACAGAGACACATTGTTTAAAAATGTTATTCGATTTCATGAAAAACAGTTAGGTGTTTCCGTTGAAAAACGGCCTTAGAGTAAGTTATTTATTAAATTTGATTTAAAAATTACAAATTGTTATCTGATAGCAAAATATCACAGTTAAGGCTTATTGGTTGTACAATTTTAATTAAATATGCTGAAGAAACGAAATCTATCTAATAAAACGTGGCTAAAGTAGGCATAAATTTGTTTAAACAAGTTACACTTATTGTCCAACATGAATGAATCGCACAAAAAGCTATAAGAAATATACTTATTGTCGATTTTGTTTGTAAAACGAAACAAATCTATTTAAAAATGACGAATTTATGCCCAAAAATACACACCTGACGTAATTAAATATCGTTTTTACTAAAAAAACTCGCTTTTGTTAACTTATTTGTTTATAATGATTGTACAACTTTCTTATATATCTGGTGAACTGCTATACGTCATTTTATATGATTTCACAAGAAGATCGAGATAAAAAACGCTTCCAGGCGTCAAAATACAACAAAAATTAATTATGTTCAACAATTAGTTTATAACGACTAAGGAAGTGAAGAAACTTCATCCACAATATCACAGTATGTTCAGCGACTGTAAATGGACTAATTCCATACCTTTTTAGAAAATATAAATGAACGAGGCAAAGCAGGTAGCACAAATATAAAAAATTATGTTTCTTTGGCATTTTGCAACTTAAATAAAAAATAAAAGGAAATGTATTTTTGAAAATCGGCTCCACAAAGTTCTTCAGAATTTAATTATTTTTGATTTTAAATAAATAACAAAATGGGCCAAGACATACGGCTCTGAAACTTTTTTGACCCCAATATTCTATTTTGCCACACTGCACAGTGAGGCAAAAAAACGTCCGTGGACAAATTGATTTTCAGAAGAAATTATTATCCGAATTGAACATTTTTTTTCTTCAAATGAAATCTAATAAAATTCCGCATCGAACTGTCATGGCGGATTTAAAAAAAATAATTAATTTTTTTTTATTGAATAACGAACATAAATAAAAATATTGACTTTTGAAGCGTACCGGTTTTTAACAAATACTTAGATTCATTCAAAAATACCTAGAAAACATGAAGCAACTATCCAAAATAGATATCCAATAACAATGCAAATGTTAAAAAATTTATTGAATTTGTTATAAGCAAATAAGTGATTGAAAATGGTTTCGTGGAGATTGGCAGCAGTTCGTCACTTGATTCGCACTATATTTGAAAAATTTATGGACAAAAAGAGTTTTTAGTTGAATTAATGGAAGTTCATAATTAATTTCTTATTTTATAAGCGAATTTTATAAACAATTATCCATATCTGGTATTTACGATGGAATAAATGAAGTTTTTTCTACGAAATCGATGATATATCACCCGGAAATGAAACCTAAGTATCATATTTGATCATCCAATTTTAATGGATAATTGTTTAAACTATCTTAATTTATTAACAAATATACTATTTGGTTATTTGTGGCAAACAAACTTGGTTCTTTCAACACAATCAACTGTAAATAACTAACTTCTGAATTTGTAAAGACATTTCGAAGATGATAAATAATTTTTATTGTAAACAAGAATTATTTAATCAAACTTTTATCGTGTTATGCATTTATAAATAGAATTCCATTTTTTTCACGGTCTTAACAGCCAGTTATTCAGCAGTGACTTCTTGCTATAAATTGCAAACATTCAATAATTGTTTAAAGAAACCTAATTAACAGATGCATTATTGGGCTATTTTTCAGTATTTAAACTTTGTTCTTTTAGCGTAATCAACTGTTAATGACAATTTTTTCAATTTTTTTCAGATACTTCGATAACGATCTTATATTTTTTTGTTATTAAGAATGTTATAAAGAAATCTTTCTAGCTTAATATATTTGTAAGCTGAAAATTGCGTTTTTCTTGTGGTATATACTTAACCCTTAGCTGGCACACATATTTGGACGTAACATAGCTGGCACACTGGGGTCAAAATGACCCAAGGCATAAAAATGCTTGCTACAAAGGGCCAATCGTTTATTTTGTTGCGCGAAAATTCCCAAGCATTCTCTGAATCTTCCTTTAAAAGGTGCTATGGGTTATTTTGTTCAGATTTAATATTTACTATTTTCTAAAAAATGTTGAAGATGGGCAAAAAAAATTAAAGAAAAAATTTGAAGAATTTTAAGCTTGAAAATTCAAAATTAAAAAAAAGCAACATTTTCAAGTCATAAATGTTCTTAAATTGAGATGAAATCGGTTTGGGGCCATTCTAACCTCAGTGTGTTAAAAATAATGAAAATAGTAGATCGTTATCGAAGTATCTAAAAAAAGTTAAAAAATTTGTTAGCAACAGTTGATTACGCTAAAAGAACTAAATTTAAATGCTGAAAAACAGTCAAATAATACATTCGTTAATTAAGTTTGTTTAAACAATTATCAAATATTAGCAACTAATATCAAGAAGTTATTGCTAAATAACTGGCTGTTGAGTCCGTGAAAAAGTAGAATTTTATTTATAAATACATAACATGATGAAAATTTGTTTAAAGAATTGTTGTTTACAATAAAAGTTATTTATTTTCATCGAAATGCCCTTAAAAATTTAGAAGTTCGTTATTTACAGTTGAATGCGTCGAAAGAACCAAGTTTGCACGTCCAAAAATAGCCAAATAGTACATTTGTTAATTAGGCTTGTTTAAACAATTCTTCTTCTTTTTATTATTCTTATTGTTTATTATTTTTCTTTATTATTCTTTATTTATTATACTTTATTTTTATTTATTTATTTTTTATTTTATTTTATTTTTTAGTTATTATTTATTTATTATATTATTATTGTTATTATTTATTATATTATAGTTTATTATTCTTCTTGTTTAAACAATTTTTATTGGATGACCAGATATGATACTTAGGTTTTATTTCCAGGTGATATATAATCGATTTTGCAGAAAAAAATGTTATTTATTCCATCATAAATACCTGATGTGGATCATTGTTTATAAAACTTGCTTAAAAAATAAGAAATTATTTATGAGAATTCTTAAATTCAACTAAAAAACTCATGAATAATTTAAAATAATTTCATTGCTCAATAGAAATGTGGAAAACCGTCTGTACTATATTGAAATTCTCAACTTTTGGCCATGACCTATTTATATGGAAAGTTTATATTCTCTTTTTTGTAGGTGAAGGTTGAATCACTAAGAATTTTACTTATTACATGCCCTTCGTGTTACATAAATCCAATTGATATGCAGATCTTATTTCACTCTTTCTTTTTGAGAAGTGCCACTTCGCAGCTTTCGAGAGACGAAACGTAGCGACATAAAATATTCAGGTATAGGGCACACTGTCCTACTCGTTTATACCAGTTTCAACTAGTTATCGCGTGAAATGTGCGAATCAAAATAGCTGTATGCATTATCTAAGATCATGGCTTTAGGTAATCTCCAAGTAACAAATTTTTAGTGAGTACAGCAGAAAGAAGTATTATGAAATTTAAAAAAAAAATATATTTTTAACCAGCAATCATGATTCGCGCGCCATGCGCGCGAGAAGTTTCTTATTAGCAATTAGATTCTCAATATAAATCTAAAATATTTCAGAGTGGCCTCTAAAAACAAAAACGAATTTCTGGTCATTTCCGATTCAAACATTCTTCCAGGTCATTAAAATTAAAAAATTAAAACTTTCAAGTCTGAAAAACTTCTCAATTTAAATATTGAATATTTAACTGCGAAATCAAAGCATTTAAAGCATCAGAACTCTTCTGAATCTAAAGTATTTAAAATTGAAATCAGGACATTTTTAATTCATCAATTTATCAAACTTTTAATTATGTAAAATTGAAAATTAGAAGCCCCTCATTTTTGAACTGCCATCAATTTTGGAGATACCAATTGAAATTTGATAGAGTTCGACAGTGTTTTTATAGCCTTTTTATTAATCATAAGCATTTTTTGAAAAAATAAACAGTTGACCTTTTAAAATGCGAATCAACAATAAATGAAGAACTTTTCCGTACTGATGGTTCTTTTTTTTGTCTGTAAAGAGAGCATATGTTTTTTCCATTAAACTTCTTCATGTTAAAAAATGAAAATATACTATTAAACAAGTTTTTAAATATTAGAAGTTTAACAAATGTCTTAAACAAATAATAATTTCGAATTGAAAGCGTTTGAAATTACGAAAAATTATACTGAACGATTTTGAATTGAAAACGTTCCAAATCAAACAATTTTAGATTAGGTAAAATTTGGAAAAAAGGACAATGTTTTGAATGGAATAAAAGAGCATTGAACTTGTAATATTTCGGAATAAAAGCGCTTAAAATTCAATAATTTGAAACTGAAACTGTTCAAATTGTATTATTTCTAATATTACATTTATTTCACTCTTTTTAAAGGATTCTTTTCATTAATTTTAACTTTTTTAGCGCTTGAATTTCACAAATTATTTTCTTGAGTTTTTATTGTTTTGAATTTATTCTAGAGGCATCTTATTCAAAATTGTGTAATTACTAATAATTTAAACTGGAAATTGCGCAACTATCAAGTCTTTCAATTTGATATTCTACGATTTCAAAGAATTAAAAAAATCAAACACTTTTGTCCGTTCAAAATTGAAACCAAACAATTAAGAATATTTAAATAAAAAAATATCAAATTTAGAACTGACTATCAAGGTTTTCAATATGAAATTTTGCACTTTTGAAAGATTTAATAGTGACATTGTTCTGACATTTTTGATATTTTAATTTGAAACTAATATCGATTTGGGAGGATTTCAATTTTAAATTGTTTGATCATTAAGGCTATCAATAAAAAATTATTGTATAACACTAAATATGTAATTTTGTGTTTGTGTTTTTTTTAAATAGATCAATTTTGAAAACTTACCATTGAAAACTTTTGAATTTTAAAGATATATAAATAAAAACTCTTAAATTTTGCTGATTTTGAAGATCAAAAGTCAAAAGATTTCAATTCTAAATCTTCTAACTTGAAGAAATATTAAATGTAAATCACCAAAATTACAGAATTTTCAATTGTATAACTTAAAACTTGCATAATTTTTAATTTTCAATATCCAAAATTAAAAACTCTTCAATTCTAAAGATTTACAATTCATTGTTCTACAATTTTGAAGAGTTGGAATTGAAAATTCTTGAATTTTTAAGATTTCTTAATTTAGAATGTTTACATTTTAAAATGATGTAATTTTGAACCTTTTCTTAGAATATGTAGTTCAATTTTGAAGATTTAAAACTGAAAATTATTCAATTTTATAGATTTTCATTTTAAAATTCATCAATTTTTAAGATTTCCAAATAAAGATTTATCAATTTGGAATGTTTGCATTTTAAAATGATGTTATTTTGAACGTTTTTTTTTTTGAATATGTAGTTCAATTTTAAAGATTTATCATTGACAATTATTCAACTTTTAAGCTCTTCAATTGAAGATTCATTAATTTGGAATGTTTACATCTTAAAATGATGAAATTTTGAACGTTTTTTGGAATATGTAGTTCAATTTTGAAGATTTAAAATTAAATATTCTTCAATCTTTAATGTTCACAATTGAATAAATACTATTTTTTAATGTTTATAGTTTAAAATAATAAATTTTTGAATCCTTTCTTTCAATGGAAAATTCTTCAATCCTATATATTTAAAATAGATTATTCATTAATTAAGAATGTTAATAGTTTAGAATGATGTGATTTAGACTGCTTTTTTTAAAATAGTTCAATTGTGAAGATTTAAAACTGAAAATGATTGAATTTGGAAGATGTAAAATTGAAATTTTTTCAATGTTTATAATTTAAAATGATGTCATTTGGAATTTTTTAAATATTTAATTCAATGTTGAAGATTTACAATTGCAAATTTTTTACTTCTGAATATTTGCAATTGAAAACTCTTGATTATTTATTATGTAAAATAGAAAAAGATTTAATTTTGAATATTTCTTTTAAAATAGTTCAATGCTGAAGATTTAAAATTGAAATTTATTCAATTTTATAGATTTGAAATCTAAAATTCTTGAATTTTTACTATTTGCAACTAAAGTTTCAATAATATGGAATGTTTATAGTTTAAAATTATGTAAATTTGAACGTTCATTTTTGGAATATGTAGTTCAATTTTAAAAATTTTAAATTGAAATTTATATAATTTTATAGATTTGCTATTCCAAATTCTTCGATTTTTGCGATTTACAATCAAAGATTTAATAATTGTGAATGTTTCCATTTTAAAATGATTTAGTTTTGAAAGTTTTTTTTGTAATATGTAGTTCAATTTTGAAGATTTACAATTTAAAATTCTTCAATTCTGAATATTTACAGTCGAAGACTCTTCAATATTTATTGCGTGAAATAGAAAATGATGCAATTTGGAATGTTTCTTTTGGATCAGTTGAATTTTGAAGATTTACAACGGAAAATCCTTTAATTCTGAATATTTGCAATTGAAGACTTTTGAATATTTATTTCGTAAAATACATACGAAATTTTCTGTAATTCTGTATATTTGCAATTGAAGACTGTTGAATATTTATTGTGTAAAATAAAAAATGATGCAATTTTGAATGTTTCTTTTGGAATAGTTCAATCTTAAAGATTAAACATTGAAATTCATTCAATTTTATAGATTTGCAATTTGAAATTTTTCAGTTTTTACGATAAAGATTCGTTAATGTGGAATGTGTATAGTTCAAAATGATGTAATTTTAAATGCTTATTTTGGAATAGTTTGATTTTGAAGATTTAAAATTGAAAATTATTGAATTTTGTAGATGTAAAATAAAAAAATTTTCATTTCGATAGATCTGCAATTTAAAATTCATTAATTTTCAAGATTTAAAATTAAAGATTTATTAATTTGAAATTTTTAAATTTCAGAATGATGAAATTTTGAACGTTTTTTTTAGAATAAGTAGTTCAATTTTAAAGATCAACAGTGGAAAATTCTTTAATTTCAAATATTTGCAACTAAAGACTCTTCTAACACTTAACGTTTAAAATAGAAAATGATGCGATTTGGAATGCTTTTTTTAGAACAGTTCAATTCAAAAACAGTTCATTTCAAAATGATATAATTTTGAAAGCTTTTTTTTGAAATAGTTCAATTTTGAAGATTTAAAATTTGAAAATTATTCATTTTGGAAGATGTAAGATTAAAATTTATTCAATTTTATACAGTGGTGGACTGGGTACCCAAGGGCGCGGTATGGAAAAGGCCATTTGGGGCGCCAAGTGCCTCATGATAACCAAAAAAAAAAGGTCATTCGGGTGTCGAAAAGAGGTGTTGTAGAATGTAGAACAAGAATATATAAGAGACACGCATTATAATAATATTTATTATTGCAATAAAGTTATTAATTTCAATCTGCAAGGCAGGTCGTTGACAATTTGAGTATAGAGGACTTCATATTTAAAAAATGAAGATTCCTCTGAATATCCACCAGAAATCTTTCCAACTATTTTCTCCAGCATAATTTTCCCTAAAAATTCGATAGATCACTCAGTTTCTTTGACTTTGTACAATGTATGATAGGCTACTTGATATAACCCATATTTTCGAAGCACGGCATACGGGCATCTCAAGCATCCCTTGATTGTGGTTCTACTATGCTGACAGAGAGAGGTAGATAAAAGAAGGAGAAAGATAAATTCCGATTCCTATCCGCAATCGGAGCCTGTAACTAAACTATTTAATTTTCTTAA
>JAUMHM010087250.1:0-10470 GCA_032362435.1 Melikaiella ostensackeni | reverse complement strand
GTTCTACTCTATTCATTTGGGGTGGTTCCATGGACGAAGCACGAGCTCACGGCCCTCGATATCGCCACACGTAAGATAATGCGTATGCAGAAGAGCTTGCATATCAATTGCGGAATCAAGAATACAATAGATCCAATTTTGAGTTTAGCGAGGGGGACCAAGCTTTTGTCACGAACAAGCTTTTGTGACAGTCTAGTTGTTATAAAAACTACAACTCTTGTGAACTTAATGATCAGAAAAATAGAAAAGGCTTGTCATAAAGAATTAAATACGATCAGTTATACTTCCTGTAACTATAACTATATAAGCTGGAACACATAAATTCTATATTGTACTCAACTTCTTAAATCAAGAAAAAAGAGCGACGCAGAATCGCACGAGTAATAATTGTAGATTACCCAATTATCATTATTTGCATCACACTTGTTACATTTTTTTCAGAACAGTGTCAGCCACACTTCGCCTACTCTAAACTAACGAGTGAGATGAGTGTGGCTCGAGTCTGCAAATGACTCTCACATTCAAGCCACACTTTTCTCACTCTGCATTTAAGAGTGGGATAAGTGTGGCAAGATTCTACAAATCAGTTCCAGATTCCAACCACATTTTTCTCACTCTGTGCACTGAAAAACAGAGATGAGTGTGACAAGCGTCTGTGAATGGCTCCGAGATTCCAACTGCGCTTTTGCCACTCTACACAATATAGTGGGATAAGTGTGGCAAGAGTCTACAAATTACTTTTAGATTCCAGCCACACTGCCATACTTTGCCCACTTTAAACCGAAGAGCGAGATTGGCGTGGTAAAAGTCCTGAAATAACTCCCAGATTCCCACCACACTTTTCCCGCTTTACACTAAAGACTGGAATGAGTGTGGAAAGAGTCTGCGAATGACTTTCACATATCAGCCACGCTTTGCCTATTTTTTAATGTGGAGTTGGAAAAGTGTGGATAGAATTTCGGTGTCATTTATAAGCTTTTGCAACACTTATCCCACTCTCGAGATTCCAAACACATTTTTTCCCACTCTACATTTGAGAGTGAGATAAAAGTAGCAGGAGTCTACAAATGACTTCCAGATTTCAGTCACACTTTGCCCACTCTCTACACTGATCAGTGGGATGGGTGTGGAAAGAGTCTGTAAATGACCCGCAGATTCCAACCACACATTTCCCACTCTGAATTTGAGAGTGGGATAAGTGTGGCCAGAGTCTACAAATAACTTCCAGATTCCAGTCACGCTTTGCCCAGTCTACACGCTGAAGAGTGGGATGAGAGTGGCAAGTGTCTGTGAATGAATCCCAGATTCCATCCACAGTTTTCCCACTCTGCACTGAAGAATGGGATGAGTGTGGCAAGAGTCTACAAATGATTCCCAGAATCCAACCATACTTTTCCCACTGTAAAGATAAGAGTAGTATAAGTGTGGCAAGAGTCTGCAAACGACTTTCAGATTCCAGCCACCCTTTGCCCACTCTTAGATGCAGAGTTAGAAAAGTGTGGTTGGAATCTCGCAGTCATTTGCAGACTCTTGCTGCACTCATGTCACTCTCTAGTGTAGAGTAGGAAAAGTGAAGCAAGAGTTTGTAAATGACTTCGAGATTCCAACCACACTTTTTCCCACTCAACATTCAAGAGTGGGATAAGTGTGGCAAGAATCTACAGATGACTTCCAGATTCCTACCACATTTTGCCCATCATTAAATGTGGAGTTGAAAAAGTGTGGTTGGAATATCGCAGTCATTTACAGACTCCTGCCGCACTCATCCCACTCTTCAGTTAAGAGTGGAAAAAGTGTGGCACGAGTCTGTGAATGACTCTGAGGTTCCAACCACACTCTTTCCCGCTCTACATTTTGGAGTGGGATAAGTGTGACAAGAGTCCACAAATGACTCCTAGATCTTATTCTACACTGAAGAGTGGGATGAATGTGGGAAATGTCTGTGAATGACTCGTAGATTCCAATCACACTTTTCCAACTCTACACTAAAGAGTGGAAAACGTGTGGCAAGAGTCTACAAATGACTTCTAGATCCCACTCTACACTGAAGAGTGTGATGAGTGTGGCAGAAGTCTGCAAATGCCTCCTAGATCCCACTCTATACTGAAGAGTGCGATCAGTGTGGCGAGAGTCTGTAAATGACTCGGAGATTCCAACCACACTTTTCCCACTCTACACTATAGAGTAGGATGAGTGTGCCGAGAGTCTATTGATGACTTCGGAATTCTAACCAGACTTTTCCAACTCTACATTTAAGAGCGAGCAAAGTGCGGCTGGAATCTGGAAGTCATTTTAAAACTCTTGCCACACCTATCCCACTTTTCGCTGTAGAGTGGGCAAAGTGTGCTTGGAATCTCGGAGTCATTTATAGACTCTTGCCACACTTTCCTCACTCTACGCTGAAGAGTAGGATAAGTGTGGTGAGGGCTTATAAAACTCCGAGATTTCAATAACACTTTTCCAACTCTACATTTACATGAGCGTGGGAAAAGTGTGGCTGGAATCTGGAAGTCATTCGTAGACTCTTACCACACTTATCCTACTCCTTAATGTAAAGTAGGGAAAGTGTAGTTGTAATTTCAGAGGCATTTACAGACTTTCGCCATAGTCATCCCACTCATCAACGTAGAGAGTGGACAAAGTGTGGCTGGAATCTGGAAGTCATTTTTGGACTCTTTCTATGCTCATCCCACTCCTAAATTTAAAGTGGGAAAAGTGTGGTTGGAATCTGGGGGTCACTAACAGACTCCTGCCACACTCATCCCACTCATAAATGTAGAGAGTGGGCAATGTGTGGCTGGAATCTGTAAGTCATTCATAGACTCTTGTCACACTCATCTCGCTCTTAAATTCAGATTGGGAAAAGTGTAATTGGAATCTTGGAGTCAATTACAGACTCTCGTTACACTTTTCCCACTTTACACTGATGAGTGGGATGAGTGTGGCAAGAGTCTATGAACGACTCCGAGACTCCAACCACACTTTTCCAATTCTACATTTAAGAGTGGGTAAAGTGTGGCTGGAATCTGAAAGTCATTATCAGAATCTTGCCATACTTATCCCACTCTTAAATGCAGAGTGGGAAAGTTGTGATTAGGATCTCGAAGTCATTTACAGACTCTTGCCATACTCATCCCACTCTTCAGTGCAAAGTGGGAGAACTATGGCTAGAATCTAGGATCCATTCACAGACACTTGCCACTTTCACCCCACTCTTCAGTTTGTAGAGTGGACAAAGTGTGGCTGGAATCTGAAAGTAATTTGTAGACTCTTGTCACACTTATCCCACTATTTTGTGTAGAGTGGCAAAAGCGTAGTTGGAATTTCGGAGTTATTCACAGACTCTCGCCACACTCATCACATTCATCAGTGTAGAGAGTGGAAAAAGTGTAACTAGCATTTGGAAGTCGTTTTCTAGACTCTTGCCATTTTATCCCATTCTTCACATGGAAGTGAGAAAAATGTTAATGGAAATTCATTTGTTGTACTTTTGTTATCGTCGTCATGTAGTAAAGAGTGAAATAACGAATGGATGTCAGAAATCTGCATTTAAAGTAAACAGAGAAAACTGGAAACCGTGTTTTATATTAATAATTCGAAACTAAACATGTTTCAGTGTAATGATTTCACACTTTTTAATTTTGTTTTTTTGATTAACACTTTTTGATTTTTTAATACACTGAAGAAGGGCTTTGCATTCGACGTTTCCTCGATTGTATCGTAGATTGGATTTGTGTGGTCGTTTTGTTCTTTACTATTACTATTTTTCTATTGTTGATAGTTTCTATATTAGTAATTTTGGGTCCTTCTACAAGTTTTTTTCTGGATTTATATTTTCGTTTCCTTGTATGTACCCTTTACTTTTGTTTGTTTTTCTCGCTCTTTTCTCCTCTCCTTTTGATTCCGATCCTAGTCATTGCATCAGCTTGGCCCTTTCTACTTTCTCCCGATTTGTGATATTTTTTACTTTTCCTGTTATTTCTTTTTCAATTTTGTTTGCCTCATCAACTCTTGTGCTATCTTCCCTTTCTTTTTTTTCTTCTGATTCTAAACCGAGTTCTTCAATAAGTTTGACCCTTTCTTCTTTCTTCTTATTTCTGCTTTCTTTGACTTCTGACGTTACTGTTTTTCTGTTTTTGTGTCCTTTATTAATTCGTGCGCTATCATCCTTTTCTTCTTCTTCTGATCCTGAACTGAGGTGTTGAGTAAGTTTAGCCTTTTCTTCTTTTCTCTTATTTCTGCTTCCTTTGACTTCTGATGTTACTATTTTCCTGTTTTTGTGTCCTTTATCAATTTTGTGCTATCTTTCTTTTCTTCTTCTTCTGATTCTAAACTGAGTTAATGAGTAAGTTTGACCTTTTATACTTTCTTCTAATTTGCGCTATCTTCGATTTCTCTCGATAATCCTTTTTTATTTATCTTTTGTTTATCAGTTCTTGCGCTATCTTCTCTTTCTTCTTTTCCTGACTCTAATTCTGAACTTAGCTGTTTGGTGAATTTGGCTTTTTCTTCTTTCTTCTTATTTGTGCTTTCTTCGACTTCTGATGTTGCTCCTTTCTTATTTTGGTTTTCTTCATCAATTCTGGCGCTACCTTCTTCTTCTTCTCCTTCTTCTTGAGTCTCTGATTCGGAACTTAGTTGTTAAGTTAGATTGGCCTTTTCTTTTCTCTCCATCTTTCTGCCTTTTTCGACTTTTGATGTTACTGTTTTTCTATTTTTGTGTTCTTTATCAATTTTTTCGCTATCTTCCTGTTCTTCTGATTCTAAACCGAGTTCTTGAATAAGTTTGACCGTTTCTTTTTTCTTCTCATTTCTGCTTTCTTTGACTTTTGATGTTACTGTTTTTCTGTTTTTGTGTCCTTTATTAATTCGGGCGCTATCTTCCTTTTCTTCTTCTGATTCAGAACTGAGGTGTTGAGTAAGTTTAGCCTTTTCTAGAAGATATTGTCGATCCTCCGTGTTTTTCTTTGGATAATGACGTTACATTTGCATCAAATTTAATAAATAAATATATTGAGAAAAATAGATATAATAGCAGATAAAAACTGAATTTCCAGATTTTGAGCTTCATTTCGTAATAATATGTGTTTTCCTCAGTGTATCTGACTTGGTTTGACACAAAATTTCTTAAGATTTCGAATGCTTTTTGGTACGATTTGGTACGATTTGAATACAATCTTTTATGTTAATTAATATGTTTATTTTTTCTTTTTCAGTTTCATACAATATATAGTTACGTAACACAGCTACTCTTATATTTAAGGGAATTCCATTTCTATTATTTTGTTCTAACGCAGACATGGTTTTAAGTTCATCCTCTCCCACCAATTCCAATATTAATCGTCTGATCAAAGTTCACAAATTATGTTTGAACTTTTTTAAAGCTTTGAGCTTCAATGCACTCATTTTCTGGACTTAACAAATTCTTGACGATCAATTAAATTTAAAAAAATTTAGTCCCAAAACTGATTTTATGATTTGAAGTACCTACCTGTATTTGAATCATAATATACAAATTGGAAAATGTGATGCGAAACAATTTTATATTTGAATATTGAAGCATTCAAAATTAGAAATTAAAGATTTTCGAAATAAAAAATATTTAAAATTGTACGTATAATTCAAAAGTAGAGGCCATCAAAATTAAAGGATTTTCAATTTGAAATTGTACTCATTTATAAATTTTCAACCTGAAACTAATCAATTCTTGATTCTTTAATTAAATTTTTCTACCTTTTAAGACTTTCAGTTGGAAATTGTATAATTTTGAACAATTTAAATTTCAAACGAGATGGTTTTTAATGCAAAACATTTTAAATTTTTCAATCTAAAAAATTTTTTTGTTTATTAATAAAATATTTATATTTCCATTGACTGCCAAGGCTATTAGCGACTGTACTATAGGGTTAATTATAAGCTGTAGGGTATCTGTTGGGTAGTAAACCAAGGGGCGGAGAAGAAGATGAGCGATTCTAGCCAATCTTTATTCCCTGAGTTATAATATTTCGAGATTTTCATTTATTCTTCAAGGCATGCAACACAAATCATGTCACAAATAACCGACTGTATAATTACTTATATTTACAAATTGTTTTTAGGTTCCCTTTTTATACATATGTTTAACTTTAAATTGTAATTTTTTATTCTTGAAAGTTATTTCTTTGAAATCGAGAATAAGTTTGAAAAATTCAAATCAGTAGTTTCAGTTCAAACTTGTACCACTTTTTTTCAAAATCTTCGCAAGACACTCCTTTTCCCCGGAGCGAATGTTCACTTCCTCACCTTCATTGACACATTGCAATTTCAAAGGCTGTTTAAATATGCTCCTTTTTTTCCTTTTATCCACTGTACTAAAACAAACATGTTTAATAAAATGATATGCCAATTTATTGGTTTGTCAAGGGATTGGAAAAAATGTTTAAGACTTTATCGACTTTGTTTGACATGAATTTGCGTTTAGATATTTCCCTTATGTTTCCTTGATAACGAAGCTTCCATGACATTTCTATTTCAACATAGACGTCAAGTTCAAATTTTAAACTAAGTGGTGACATTTTTGAAAGTAAGAAATGTTGAGGCCAAGAATAAAACTGCACAGAGATTTCGAGGACTATGCAGCAAGCACCAAAAGAAGAATCGCTAAATTTCTATTAGAAGATGATTCCTCAAATTCTGAACTGGAAATCAGTTCTGATTTATCTCCGGTGAATTAAAAAAAATTCTAAACAAAACACAATTTCCACATTTTATTTTATTTAATTCATTGTTATTCATCCATTCTAATTATAAGGCAGTTAGTGATAATGAAGAAGCACTCCAGTGTGAAAATCATGATAATTATGATATATCTGAACACGAGGATATTGAGGAAGAAGCTAACGTTAATGGAATTGATAGTGAGTCAGATTGCAATGTTCACGAAGATTATCGCAGCATTTCCGACATTTTTGAATTTGGTGTAAATGAGGATGATGAAGATGACTATGATGACGAAGAGGATACTGGTGACGATGAGGATACTGATATCGATGACGATGACGATCATGTTTTCTATGATTCTGACGGTATTTTATTATACTTATTGAAAGCTCAGTTATAACCCGTTATTACAATACCAAACGTGGAATGAAAATTATTTTAGGAACTTGGAAGAATTCGCAACTATATCTTTGTAACTCTTCGAAGTACAGCATATCATGTACGATAATGATAATTTTTAATTTTTATTTTCAAATCTGTAACCTATAGTTTATTATTTTTCATAACATTTTGTTAAATGTTTGTGTACTAGATTTAGAAAAAATATTGTTATTTTTCCTCACTAAATTTTCGACCATGTATATTGTTTTCAAATTTCAAATACTTCAGTGCTCGTGAAAATTTTAGAATTAAAAAGATGACAAAATTTAGTTTATATAATGTTGATTTTTTACTTGAGAATTTAATCTCACAAACTATGTTGATTGTACTAATTTTTTTCTTGGTGGAGTTTTGTTTACATCGAATATGTTTTTGGTAAGATATAAATTGTTTTCAAACTTTTTTCTTTTTAAATGATAAAAGTACCATTCTCATTTCCTTCTTTCTTATTCTCGTCATGTGATAAAAGTATTATTTCTATTATTTATATATACTTTTACTACTCACTTTACTATATTTATATTTTATTTTTACTATTTTTTTGCAAGATTTCAAAAGCGAATTGATTTTTTTGAAGGTACCACAATTTGGACTTTCTGAGTATAATTTTAAATCATCAATAACAGGCTTTTTTCCTTGACTTTCAATTTTATTCTCAAATTTTCAAATAAAATTTAGATTTTGTCAACATGGAAGATGGTGGCTAAAGTGAGAGCGACAATAGTGACAATAATTCTGAAAATGAGGAAGATGTCAATAATGAAGTTCACGATGCAACGAAAATCGTTGTCGAGGGCGGTTCGAATCGAAATTTAAACAAGAATTTGAAAGAAAAAATCACGTCAACTTCTTTTACGCGCTTATTTTGAAAATTTTCTTATGCTTTTCCTATATTTTTCACGTGTAGTTGGCGTGTTTACCCATTGAATTTTTTGGTTCAAATGTGTAACTAGTATTTTCAAGTGCTTGTTAAAGCGAAGAAGCAAGTGTTGCGCAATTCAAGTATTTCAGGATTACTGAAATGACAACAAAATTCACGATGAGTATTTTATTTGTACTATTTCATTTTCTGGCAAACATATATTTTCCTAAGGCTTCAGTTTTTGATGGGAAGAGGTTTCTATAAATTTACGTGACAAATTTTTTAATTCCCTTCAGGAAGGGAAACACGGCATCTCGAAGGAGTCATATTACGCCTCAAGTATCAGGACTTTCGAGAATTTTTAAAATGTGCGGAATCTTGCGCAAATATATGGAAAGTTATAGAAACTTTTTAAAATTTATACAGAGTTTTGAGAAAATTTATGAAAAGTTTTCAAAATTGTAGAAGGCTTTGGAGATTCATAAGAGTTCTAAAAATTGACGTTTTAGAAGGAGAATTTAGAGAAGCTTATGAGCTTGTTAAGTTTTTGTCCTCTGTTGAGTTTTTTTGTCACATTTGCTTTTAATTGTCTCTTTCCATCTTCGAGAGAAAACTGCAGGAGACTGATGCCCTCCTCAGAGTACAACACAAACCGATCATAACTCCTCTGGTTCTGGGTTCGTTTTCATACTTTCCTTTACATGACCGAAGTTTGGTGGGACTGACGTTATGAATGGACACTCCACCTTATAAAGATTAAGCTGCTTAATTTGGACATGACTTTATGCTTATGAAATGAATTTCTCGCATCAAGTTGTAGTTGGGTGTATACTTTTAACAATGAATAATACAAATAATCATGTAGGCTTCGATAGGATTGACACTTCTACTGACAAAGGCATGTTCTCCGAAAAGTTTCAGGCGATGAATGGAGATTAGATGTTTGGGATGCTAGAAGTGTAAATGATCTTGAGGAAAAGGAATTTCAGGATACAGTACGCGTAAGAAAGCTAGATATTTTGTGTGTACCGGAAGCAAAGAAGAAGGGATATCAAGTAAGAAACATAGAGAACGGACTCGAACTTTGGTCAGGAGTAGATAATGAATCATGTGGTACTCATGCAGTAGGTCTGATCATGAATGAGAGAGCAGAACAACATGTCAAAAAGTATGAATGTGTATCACCCAGATTACCATGGGTTAAAATGAAAGTGGGAATCAGAAGACCATTTTTCATAGCTTACTACGCTCCAGTTGACGGTGACAAGAGGGATGTAAAAGATATCTTCTGGGACTTGTTTAATGATATACGTACTAAGGACTTCCGATCCTGGTTAAAGAATAATTCTACTTGGAGATATAAATAACTGGGATGATGTGCAACGCGAAGGTACCGACAGGGTACTGGGCCCTCTCGGAGACCCAAAAACGAACGGTAATGTGGATAAATTGATTAGCTCATGTTGAGAAAAAGGCTTCTTCATTACAAAGACTTGGTTCAGACATAAAAAGATCCACATGTATACTTGGTGCAGCGGCGAAAGTTACAGTATGATTGACTTTGTTGTAGCGGATGAGAGTCTAGGTCAAGGGTGGAGGAGAAGAAGAACTAATAATAAGCCAAAGCAGACGCGAGTTAGAATACAGAATTTGCAGAAACCAGAAGTACAATTGGTATATCGTGAAAAACGTAATAAATACTAAGGACATCATGAAGAAGATTGGAAGACTGAATTGAACAATAAAAATGTAGAGGCTGCATGAATGATATTACGGGATAGCATCTTCAAGAGTGCGTTTGCGGTACTGCGGCTATGGGAAGGAAGGCTGGAGATGCTTGGTGGAATGATGAGATCCGGGAGGCTGTCAAAGAGAAGGAGCAAGCATACTCGAGAACATCAAATAGTAAAGGTCTCAGCGATGAGAAGAGGACTAGATTAGAAAATGATTACAGGGATAAAAACAGAAAGGACAAGATACTAGTCAAAGAAAGCAAGGATAACATCAAAGCGGAAGAAGATAAAAAAATGCAAAATGTCTTTGAAGGAAATAAGGAATTATTTTAGAAATGTGTTAAGAAGATTAAGAAAAAAGTTCTAGCACTGAGGTAGTTGGAATCAAGGATGCATAACAACCTTTCTATTAAAGAGGATACGTTAGACAATTTCATTGTAGGTAGCGAAAGAAGAATCAATATCGACGACATTATATCCGTGATTAAGAAACTAAAGAATGATAGGCTGCTGGTATGAATGGCATCACCTCGACTGTGCCAATTATGGAGCGATTAGCCTACTAAGTACAGTGGGCAAAATATTTACTAAAATACTGATAGAGATGGTCATGGGAATAACTAAAGGAACGATCTGGAAGTTCAATGTGGATTTATGGTATGCCAGAGAGATCATGTGCGGATCAGATATTTAGCTTGAGACAGATCATAGAAAAGAGTTTGAGAGTAAACAAAA
>JAUMHM010087249.1:0-10470 GCA_032362435.1 Melikaiella ostensackeni | reverse complement strand
TATTATAATGGCTTTGCGAAGCTCTTCACCTGGGTTGATTGCTAGAGAGATTGATCAAGCGACTAGTGTCGGAGCGATGTTGATAGTGTTAAACTTCACTTTTTCCATCAGATAAAAATTCCGTTCACGAACATATATACAGGTACTGTAATCCAAGACTTCCAGGAACGCATCTGAAAGCCAGGAACTTACTACGTTTTTAGCCAAGGAATTTTTTCTTCAGATTTCGCTGATCTATCCATGTAATCGTAGTACAGTTCAGAACCTTTTCTGATCTTACAGTTTTGAAAAAAATACGTGGTTTGCCAAAACATTTTACAAATGATTTCAAATTTGTCACTTTGCGAGAATGATGAATGTATCTTTCAATTCCGAGTTTTGGTCTAGATTTCGAATAGCCGCACAACCAGAAATTAGTTCTCCTCTGTATTCCATTACGAAAACGTTTGCCGGTACATCTTTCACGGCAAAAACCCCATACTCTTTGCTCGGAGATGGAGAAACTTCAAAAAGTTTTTCTTTTTTGCGAATATCTTTGTAAATTTTTTGCCCGTATCGTTCTGTGACTTACATTGCTCCGACTTAAGACGAGCTGATCTATTTGGAACCGGGGAAGTTTCTGTTGAAGTTTCCTGAAAATTTTCGGCAGCGTTTGGTGAATCCCACAAAATCATTGACTTTCGATTTATATTTTTTTGGTTTTATTTAATATCTATATTTTTAATTAGGGGTAGCTGTTAGTGTTATGGGTTGTTTTCGGACAATTTAATTTGTTATTTTTAGCGAACTCGAAACTAGCTCAGGCCTATGGCATATGTGTTCTCGTACTTATTCCATATCATTTTCTTTGGGTTTTTTTTAAGGGTTAGGGTTGATTTTGTAAAATAATTTTTGAGTGTTTTGGAGAGCCCAAAAATAGCCCGAAATTAGGATATGCTTACATTAAGGCTGGGTGCGTAAGTTATTTTAAGGGTAATTTTTGGGAGACAGGGGTTGTTGTTCGAGAATTTATTTTTTTCATTTTTTGAGAGCCCAAAAAATGCCCAAAATTCTGGCGCTGTTGATTTTTGTAATTTTTCCAATTTTCTGTAGTGGAGGTGCTGGCGGCCGGCACCTTCACCCAGGAGTCGGTTTTGCGGGAAAACTAAGAGAGCCAAAAAATCGGCATCAGTGCCCAAAAAAGTAAAATAAAGCCCAAAATTATAGCATAAAGAAAATATTCAAATTCCGTTGTGGGGGTGCTAGCGGAACGCACCTCTTAAATGGGAACCTGTATTTTTTATTAGCCATGTTGGATTCGTCATTTTGAATTTTAAAAATCTGACTTTAGAATGATGGATCCAAAATGGTGGACGGAGACTTTTTTAAACTCCGAATATGTGTAACATTTGTATTTCTGGTGTATCCTGAATATCTGGTGAAGACTGGTGTATCTGGCGTATCGTGAATATTTTTGAGAAATTCTTTGTCCGTATCGTTTTGTGACAATGATAGATACGAAAAGTTTTTGAGATAAAAGTTTGGACGTCTAAAAAAGTTCTATAAAAAAAACCTCTTGCTCCTTTGCGATATCTTGCATTGTTTACGAGAAAAATGCAAAAATTACATTTTTACAAAAAAAATTGCATGAATTCTCTGAACTCCTTGAATTCTCTGAACCCCTTGAATTCTCTGAACTCCTTAAATTCCCTAAATTCTCTGAACTCCTTGAATTCTCTAAATTCATTGAATTCCTTGACTTATCTGAATTCAGATAAATTTAGAGAATTCTATATAGGAATTGAGGGAATTCTGAGGACTTCGAAATAATGTTAGGAGTTTAGGGAATTTAGACGAAGTCAAGGTATTTGGAAGAATTTAAGGAATTGAGACAAATTCAAGGATAGCTCTTATTGTCTTCTTTTGAAATCCGCCTATTTTCTGAATAAAACTAAATTTATATTTTTTGTTGAATTTGTACTTTCATATAGAAGATATCCTGTGAGTTTTATGTGGGCTAAATAACTTTTGTGACCATAAGAATTTTTTTATCATAAAATCGAATTTTCTACTTTTTCTCGCTAACAATGACAGATTCGAAAAAATTTTGAGATAAAAGTTTTCTCGTCTAAAAAAGTTCTCTGAAAAATACCTCTTGCTCTTTCACGATATCTTGCATCGTTTACAAGAGAAATGCAAAAATTACATTTATACGAAAAAAATTCTCCCGGCTTCAAAATACGATATCTCAAATACGATATCTTCCTTATAAGCAGAAATTGTGAAAAAATATGAGTACAAATAAAAGGGTTGGGGGTTTCCAGAAAATTAAAAAATTTTTTTTTTTCAAATTTTGAAAACATGAGAAAAAGATTTTCTGGAAAACCCACATTACTTTTTATCTTTACTTTTTACTTTTTACCTCTAGCAATTACAGCCTTCACAGAGTCGTTAAATGTCAATTCAAATAAGTCTTTCCGAAATAATAGGTTAGCGGTGCGGCTTCCTTTAAAACTCGATTCTTCAAAAGAACTAGATCTATTTTTGTGAAGTATCTGCAGCAACTTTCTTCT
Organism: Melikaiella ostensackeni; assembly: GCA_032362435.1. Classification (NCBI taxonomy): domain Eukaryota; kingdom Metazoa; phylum Arthropoda; class Insecta; order Hymenoptera; family Cynipidae; genus Melikaiella; species Melikaiella ostensackeni. The sequence continues at coordinate 7,918 of JAUMHM010087249.1, read as the reverse complement.
TTTAGAAAGCGTCGCTGTTGAACTTGTTTCGTCAAATGATGTGAAACCACTGTCTTTTGATATGAACGTCATTTTTAGGAACGACAAAACCCGATTTGAAGGATGCCGTTGTGAACCGCAATATTCCAAACAACACCGTGACACGCAGTGACACATTCACGAAGAATGACGCTTCACTATATCGACCGAAGGTAACAAACAATATCTACCTTACCCACTGATGTTAATGTTGGCGAAGTATTCTTTGAGTACATTTCCTTTGACCGTTTGTAAATTCATACTTTACATAGGCGAGAAAAATAAGTTTTGCAAAAATTCACTGCGGGCTAGGTTTGAACTAGCAACCTCTTCATTTCGTGTGAGTTACGCTACCAATTGCGCCACCGCAGCCACACAGTGAAAATGTCAAAACTTGTATTTCCTGAATATTATATTTTTAGATGTTAGAATTCTTAGGCCAGTATTATAGTTATTGATTTTTGAGACTGGTTGTATAATGATAGATAATTTGTGTAGGCCTTCGACCAGTAGGTAGATGTCAAATTTTTAAACATTTTTTTCAAAACTTATTTTTCTTGCGTTTTTTAATTGATTCGCGAAATGTAAATAATTGCGATTTGAGGTAGGAAACCTACTTTATCTACAATATAATGTACTCAGAGTTCTCTGTTTAAAAATTTAACATCTACTTACTGGTCAAAGGCCTATACAAATTATCTATCATTATAAAATGTTAGAAAGTGAAAATGTTGAAAATGTTGAAAGTCCGAGTTCAGATGAAAATTCAACGCCCCGGTAAACCTAAACCTTAATGTACTCGTTACGAAACCAGACAGAATTGTGTAGAATGTGGAGTTCCGATCGGACAGTCAGTTAAGATCAGATATGTTTCAGATAATGTCGGATATCTCGATTAGGAACTTTCCACAAAGTAACTGATACGCATTTGTCCATCTCAAAGAATGCAAATTTATTTGGCATCACAATATGTTGTACAGGATCACGTATCCTGTCAATGGGTGAAACGTTCTTAAAAAGAAAATCCCATTATTGCTGCTATAATTTCTTCCATTGTATGAAGTGATATTGTTAAGCTGTACCCACAAAGATGGCTGATAAAATTGTATATGATAACCTAACTTTCAGTTTCCATCCTTTATGATAACAAGAATCTTGTTTGTTTTTGTTCTGTTGTACAAGCAGATGGGAAGCCCCAATGGGGCTCCTCTGGCGCTCAAGGTATAAAGCCTATTGTGCCACACCCTTAACTCTTTCCTCTCAGTAGTTAACCCCAGACCTCTTAGTGAAGCCTAGTATATCGATCACTGATCGTATTGTTATTTCCTCAGGTTCCATAAAATGGGCCCCAAGGGTTTGCTGTCTGAGCCCAGGATGGCTTTCGCCTGTCGGCAACCCTGAATTTATTCCCAGTATTCCCGGTGCTTTGTTCGGATCCAGCTTTTGATGTCTATGCCGATGCAGCAAGAACCTAGTCCCAGTATCGGTTCCGGTCCTATGTTTTCACTCGCCGCGCCGCATTTTGCCAGCTGATTCGCTTTTTCGTTGCCCTTGATCCCTGTGTGACTAGGGACCCATATGAGAGCACTTTACTCTTTTCTGCAACTTGGTTTAATGCCATTTTGCATTCCCAAACCAGCTCAGATGCTATGTCTGGTTTCGCAACTGCAGTTAATGTCGCTTGGCTGTTCGAGCAGATCGAGATTTGCCTGCCAGCCGCGTTTTCTTCTAATAATGTCTCAGCACAATGAAGTACGGCCAGGACCTCCACCTAAAAAATAGTATCATACCGCCCAAGCGGGATCCCTAACCCCCTCCTTCTCTTGCTGTCATAGATTCCTGCTCCTGACCCTTCCTCTCCTCTGGAGCCATCTGTATACCAAATTTCCCCTTGGAGGAGAGGGTTATCATTTGCTTGGGATGCAAACGTGAAAACTTTTGTCAAAGTTAAAGCGTTTTGTTATTTTGTCTTGCCTTATCCCTAGAATCGTCAGTGTGCTGATGTCACTTGAGAGCCTAGTTTGTCTAGCCCCCCTGAGTCCATCTGCTTACTCTTGCCAGGCGGTCCATCGGATGAGCCGCCCTTGCAGTTATCGCAACATGTAGGGGCTCTTCACAGACCATGAATCCTACCGTCGCAGTGGGCGTAGTCCTCATTGCTCTCGTCAAACCCCTAAACGCAAGCGTTTGTAATCGTCGCAGCCTATCCTGCATCATTTTAAGTTCCGCCTGTGGCCATCAGACCGCGGCCGCGTACAGGAGTCTTGGTTTAAGGACAGCAGAGTAGAGCCATGCAAGCATTTTAGGCCCCAAACCCCACGTCAACCCAAAGGCTCTCATGCACATCCAAAAAGTCATGACAAACTTCCCGCATTGGGTCTCCATGTGCTTTGCCCAGTTCAGTTTACTATCTAGTATTACTCCCAGATATTTAACCGAATCTAAAAATGTCATCTTCCTACTACCAAATACAGGAGCGTCAACTTTCGGCACTTTGTAATTTCTCATAAACATGACCAGACTGGTCTTTTCTGGCTTGACCGAGAGTCCTGAGCTATTGCATCAGAGGTCTACGATGCGCAGCACCGACCTTGCAAGACCCATCAACGTATTTAGATGAGCCCTCCTAACTAGGATTGTAAGATCATCCGCATATCCTTGGGTATAGTAACCCTCCTTATTTAGCCTGCGAAGGAGGTCGTCCACTGCAATGCACCACAGGAGGGGTGACAGGACCCCTTCTCCTTTGGACACCCTGTGGCGCTATTCCCCTGACTAGGTCTTCGCCCATCTGGTTTCGCGTCTTCTCCGACGTAGCATGCTTCCTATCCAGCTTACCAGCTGGCCCGGCTCGCCACACCTCGAAGCCTCTCGACAGATGACTTCTGGAGAAGTATTGCTGCAGGCACCCTCAATATCCAAGAAGATGCCCACAGCATACCCTCTCTGTTCCAGCTGCTACTTCAATTGTGCCACAACGGTATGGAGCGCAGTTTCTACCGACAGCCTGCCTGAAAGGCGTGCTGCCCTCTGTGCAGCAGAGAGGCTAAGAGCACCTCATCCCTGATATATCCCTCGACCAGCTTCTCTAACGTCTTCAGGATAAAAGACGTTAGGCTGATCGGCCGGAAATTTTTCACAGCAGTGTAGCCCTCCCTGCCAGGTTTGGGAATAAAGGCCGCCCTGACGTCCTTCCATGCCGATGGAACGTGTTTTAGTGCAATGCTTGCCCTAAATAATTTCATCAATGGAAGGACGACGCACTCCATGCCCTTCTGTAAGTGCGCTGGATACACGTCATCCGCTCCTGGTGACTACAAGGGACAGAAGGACCCTATTGCCATTTCTACATTCTTCTGATCAACGACCTTAGAGGCAAAGTTCCAGTCGGCCCTCCCACTCTCTAGGCCCCAGTCCTCCACCTCTTGATCGGTTCTCATTCGCTGAAGTGGACCTTCATTGAGTAATTCAGCGTTGTTTCTTCGTCTTCGGCAAGCTCACCATCATCGAGCCTCATAAGTCCGAGGCGAGCTTCCAGATTCTTTGCCAGGATATTGTGAAGCCTCGCTGTTTTCGGAATCCTCTTCGTTTCCTCGCAGAAGTCCCTCCAATCTTCCTGTTTATACAACCTTATATTCTTATTGTATTCATACTGAGCAATCTTATAGACGTCCCAGTCCGAAGGCAATTTAGTTTTGTTTGCCCTGTTGCACAACGCTCTTGTCTTTTTACGTAGCTTCTCCAGGTGAGTATTCCACCATTCGGCTCCTTTCCTGAGCTTAATCGTGCTTGTAGGGCAATTGTTCTCATATGATGTAGTCAGAGCCCTTCGCAGAGAATCCGCAGCGTGCTCTAGCTCATCAATGGTCTCTTCCCTTGTCGTTGATGTTCGTGCTTACCCACACCGTATGATGTGAGTCTGCATCACAGCCCAACAGCAGAGAAATCCTCCTCTCTTGGCAGTGCCAAATTAGAGCCTCCACCTCTCTATGAGGCGGGGGTCCCTTAGCATGGCCCGGAAAATACGCCGAGGCGTTAAACACCTTGAGCCTTTCTCAATTTTCACCCCTGAGTCTCACCCTAATACCGGTGAGGTCCCTGAAGCAGAGCTTAGGCACCAAGATCGCATCCATACCCTTGACGGCTATGCATGACCTTGGTATTTTTTCGCGCGGCCCCTTATATATGGCGCTACACCCCGACAAGCCACTAATCCTTTCCCTGTACAACCAGGGTTTTCGGGTTAGGGCAAGCCCTGTCTGCACCACTGACATTCGCCTGGCTAGAACCGCCGAGGCGCCTTTGCTGTGGTGCAAGTTAATCTGCATCATGGGGATTTCCGTCTCAGCTATTCAGAGGCTGATTCGGGGCACATCTGGAGGCTTCTGGTGCCCCTACGGATCCCGGATGGGTCACCCAGAAGGTAACCCTACCAGCCCCCAAATAGGGTCGGTAATCTGGAGCCGCAAAAGCTCTAATTGTGGATTCGGAAAGGTCGACAACTAGAATCCAGTCTTTTCCCTTCACCCCGGATCCCTGCCTGTCGGAGTACACCCTCCACGAATTAGTTCGTAGAGTCGGGTTCTGGAAGCTTAGGCGTCTCAGAACGATCGACGGATCCTTAGGGGTACCGGGAATCAGTACGGTCCCCCTGCGGTGTCTTTGCAGACATTCCGTCCCCTTGATCTCCAAGTTTAGTCTCTCTTTGAGCTCAAACATCGGAGTTATCTCTACTATCCAGTCTCGCGACCAAATATCTGCAGCCTCCACTACAATGGCCCCCAACCTGGTGAAGATGTCGTTGAATCTGGGGCGCGCCCCCCGCGGGGTAATGCGTCAATCACTTCAGAGATTTCCTTCCTCAGCCTGTCCAAATCCTCGAGAGTTAAACAGGCTTCCGGATAACCCGACGCAACGACAACTCTCACCAGGGCATTGTTAGCCATCTGTGTAAAGATAGGTCTCTGTATATCCAGGGCCTTCTGCCACTTCATCACCCTGTTTGGGGTAGTATCCTTGGAGTTCCTTTTCCTCTTGCCTAGAGAATAAGCCTGAGGAATTGCTCCAGATGAAGTTTCTGCAGCCACTGCCCCCTGCGGGGTACCTTGGCTGCTGTTTGACAGCCGCGCTTTGCGGTCTCTCCTCCTTTGTTCGCCGCTCCCGTTCTTCCTCCTTACGGAGAGCCCCGATTGCTGCTCTTTGTCCGTATCAACAAAATTGTCGCCATCGCTGTCAGAAGTTCGCACCCCTCGTGATGGACTGCCCCCTGAGGTTCCGTCCACCTTTGGCGGTGGGTTAGAAGAGGGACCCGGGACGGGCCCCTCATTGGTTTTGTTTTCTTTGTTTCGGGTTTGATCCATTATGATCCCACGAGTAGCTAGGGAAATAAAGAACACCCCCTGCAGAGACCCGCTTGCAGAGGGCGGGTCTAAATACTATGGGATTCGACCCGGTGTCACAAAGTCTTCGTTAAGACACCTTCTCTGTGACCCCGGCCTGTCCGCTTCTACTGAGGGGGGCACGCCGGGGTGTTCAAGGATTTTTTAATCCTGGTTCCATTCTGCCCTTGACGCGGTGATCACATTGTGGCTTGGGATCATGAGGACTCGCGCCCTCGATATTCCAGAGGGCTTTGCTATTACCCCGTAGAACGATCGCTCCTTAGTTTAGGTCGCACAAAGTAGAGTCCTTCAGTTCCCTAGAGTAGCTACATCTCACGGTGTACCCTTCTGGTTTACCTATTCCAGACTACAGTCCGATGAGACGCTTAAGCTCTTCCACCAGCTACAAAGTCCCGCGATCTCTAGGGAGAAAAAAGTGTGGTAGAACTACAATAATTTTTAATAGTGTATATATGCTCCAATTCAAAAAATGCATCAAACTGTTAAATTATGTAAAATTGGTCTATGCAGTGTTCGAAGAGTAAATTAAAATAAATGTTTGTGTATTATATATTTGCTTATCTAATTATTATTTCGTCAATACTCACTCACCTTCCACTTGATACAACAAATTACAATTGGATAAGAAATTTGAAATCCGGTACTTGGAAAACCATTATAAAGTAAATTTTTGGAAATTATGAAAAAAATTTGAAATATTTCGCCGACGTATTAGATTCGCCATTTCGAATTTTGAAAATTTTATAATATATTTTATATCACTAACCTCAGCAATGTTTCTAAAATGGATTTAATGAAAATATAGTCATATTGAGAATGCGTTGGCTGTCATATTGGGTCCGACATTTTTAATTTTGAAATTTCGACAACAAATTTGGAATCAAGGACATACAAAATATTTACCTGAACCACTGTGCGACGCTATGTATGAAGACGAGGAAACATGTCCACCATCTATTCATTTATTCTTATCTCGTGGCATTTTGTTAATACCCGCAAAGTATTATAACTGCTGTGGAATAATATAATGTTTTCCTCGTCACAGTATACAATATACTCATGCAAATTTTATGTGTCAATCACAAAACTGAAAGAAAAACAATTGCTACTTTTGAAATATAAAATATCAATTGCAAATTAGCTGCTGCAAAAGTCTTGCACTACTCTTAAATTAAGCGAGAATAGCCTAGCCGGAATGTTTCTGCTGTTCCTGTTCCAGGGTAAACTTCTGTGACTTGTACGGAATTGCATGAAAGGAACGTCCGAGGGTGGTGTTCGATCCGCGGATGAATTCAAAGAATGCGAGCCCTGTATTAACTAGGATAATCATCAATAATTGAGACGAAGGTAATGGGTATCATGTGAAAACTGGAAGCAGAATCAAAGGATTGCAAGAGTTGCGGCGCTGATTCCCATGCAGATAGGAGTAGAATGCACTTGCATCTCGGATCGGCAACATGTACTATCAAGCAGATGGGGAGGTCACTTTTAACATTTTCGCATATTTCATAGAAAACATGTCTTTGCCTTATGGCTGTACAATATTACGGTTATCAGAGTTTCCCTCTCAGTTTTTTTTAACATAATGATCTGATGATTGAACCAACTCATATCTTTAATATACTCTGGACTAAAACGCAAGCTAACATTGTTATTATATAAGCTAGGTGGAAAATAAATTTTTGGATAAATTGATATCTGATAGACTTTCTTAAGACATGAGATCTCTACAAGATATCAATTGGACTGACATGGACGTCCGGAAAACGTCTTTGGGACGTCCCAAAGACAACCATGCCCCCATGCGCACTAGCAAAAATCAATTGAAATTTAAAAGTTAACAGAAAGCGATTTGTAAAATATATTTGAATCTTGTAATTGAGTATCAATTTCAATTGATTTATGCTGGTATCAATTAACTTATTTCAAATTGAAAATTTATATTTTTTAGAAAAACTATTTTGCAAGGTGAACATTCTATTGAATCATTATTTGGAAAGTAAACAAAAACTTGCAAATGAATTTGCAGCAACTCTGGTCAAAACGCTCACTTTTATGAGATACAGTTTCAATTTATCTCGTCAATTAATATTAATTTACATTAATTCACCTAGGGGAAATTAGAATTTTACATGAAATGCATATAAAATTTCACTAATTTTTTAGTGTATTGTTGCCTTTTTTGATCGCGATATAGGGACATTATTTCTCAAGTGATCCCACCGAAAATCCAAAGTTCTTCGATCAGACTCAAACCACGGCCTATTAGATAGCAGTTTATGAAAATAAATTGCTATTACGACTAATATTTACCGAGGGGGAGGGGGTGAAATTATTGAGATGATATTTTCTGAGTTATTGACGTAAAAAAAATTTCTCAATTATTTTGCCTATTTCGTCCTTCTGTGCAATAAATATTTTCAGGCCCGTAGCGAGGCTGGTGCAGGCGGTGCGGTGCACCGGGGCCCCCGAGTGTGATGGGGCCCCCAGATCGAAAA
>JAUMHM010087248.1:0-10470 GCA_032362435.1 Melikaiella ostensackeni | reverse complement strand
AGGTGGTTTCATTATTGAAGATACCGCTGCTATATGAGAAACAATCAACTGCGTATTTAAAACCCTAATTTTCGGGGGCGGTTTTCACCCCCAAAAAACCGATTTGGACAGATAAGAAAAAACACGTGTCGTTTAGTTTTTCGAGTACTTCAACATATGTCATAATGAACAAAATTGAAAGCGGACACCTACCTAGGTTTCCTTGTTAGTTGACTGGAGAGTAAGGCATCAAGATCGAACGAGTCAGTCAGATCAGGGATCCTTATAGGCTTAGACGAAGCATTTGACGCGTGGCGAATCCACACCTCTTCGTTGTAGATCCAAACTTTACCTGGAAGTTTACTACGGCCCAATTTAGCCTTGACTACACGCAGTAGCTTATAAAAGTCTTGAGGGTGGTTGCAGTTGATGTGGACTGGTCCGTCCGCCAGCTTGGAACTCTAAGAACGTCCTCGATGTTTGATTTGTTGGCCTTCGACTTGACAAGCTTGCAGATCGAGTCGACGAGGTCTGGAAGCTTCTCCTGAGAGGACGCTGATAAGCTGTGATCATCACCTCCCTGTCATGGTCCGCCTGTTCCAGGCTTCTTATAGGCTTCTCGTATGTGCATTTAAGGCTGATGAGTTCTTCCTTGCACTCTTGATAGTTCTTGAAATGCTGCATGCTCGAGGATTACAGATCGGCGATTAGAGCTTTTACAGATTCGAATTGATCAAGCAGGAGTGTATTTTTCTGGATTATTTTTTTCAAGTCGGCCGATAGAGAATCGTAGCTGGCAGATAGGTTCGAAACTGATAAATTACAGCGTGCCATAGTATCGTTGTGAGCCTGAATATTGACGTTCATTTACGAGCCATTAACTTCGACTTTCTCCAACCTCTCGCAGACAGTATTCAATATCGAGAGGATTTGCAAAACGACGGGATCGGAGGGACTCTGACCAGCTGGTCCGACTCTAGTAGATTGCAACTTAGGGACTCCTAATGGGAGAGATTCATTCTGGGATCCAGGGTTGCCTCGCAGAGTGAAATTTGACATATCTGCAGCACTTTCAATGTCCTCCTTGGCGTTGGCATACCCATCATCCTCTTTCTCTTCGCAATTCAAGGCAGGCTGGAGCTCTCTAATTGACACAGAGGAAGTCCCTGCACTTTTGTCATCATCCAAGGGGCAGTCTCGACAGGCGCCACAGACAAGCAGGGTTCCACCTTTCTTTTGCACGACCTCATAAAAATATCAACATCTCGCATGGAAAACAACATTGCAGAAGGCACAAATTCTCGCTTTTGCAAGTCTCTTAATTATTTTGTTACAGGTCCTGCACGTTCGACCAGGAGTAATTGGATTCGTTTACGAGGCTGAGCTAGAAATCAGAGGAAGCAGAAGTGAAGGAAAAACAGGCCGAACGAACAGCAACAAGAAGGAGAAAACAAAAAAAAATGAATTAGAAAAAGATGTTGGCGAGTTGTGTAACGAGAAGTCGAGCGCCTATCGACGGGCAACCCGCTCCACTGTAACGCGCCCTAAGTAGTCTATCTGGAGTTATAAAGGCGTTCTGTCAGTGACGTCATTTATTGATTCTTTCGACACACAAGGAAAATTAATGATTTCTGGCCACAAAAGAAAAAAAATTTATTTGAAACTGCATAACTGAACCAGTCTGGGTCAGGGGCCTCCTAAAAACTACCAACCCGGGTAAATTATATCAGAGAAGCCACGGAAACACTCAAAAATGCCACATGAAGTCTACACTCGGGACACAGGTATTTTTGGAAGGGGATTGCCACTGATTTATAACAGAAAATGACATTGAAAGGCACACTGCGTAACCGAATAAATGAGCCACAATTATACTATCACGCACATAACTAAGAAAATTGCAGGAGAAGGCCAAAAAACATCCAAAAAGCTTGAGCTGTCACACGAACACAACAGGCTACTAGCCCTCTAGCGGCAAGCTTGAATTATTATAGTTTCTAAAGTGAAACATTTCGTTTTCACGAAGTTTCAAAATATTTTGTCGCAAATTGTAAAAATAAGCTCCTTTTTTGTGTTTAATTGAGCATAATTTTTTTTCTTTAAAATTTTGGATTTCGAGATCCTGAACTCGCTTTAAATAAATCATTACATTTTTTACAATTTTTGATCACCTTTTGTAATTAACTCTAAAAAATATCATTTTTGCACCCACTTAGAGGGCAGCCGTTTTGCGATTTTTCAAATTTTCGAGTTCCGAGTTATTAATAATTATTTCAAGCATCATATGCGGATATCGGTCCTAGGTAGACGTTTGATTTTGATAAAAATGGCGACATTATGTAGATTTTTCGTGTTTACGACATCGTGCGATGTCGCAAGTAAGACATCTTAAAGACAGGAACATAGACACGGTCGTAAAGACGTCGTAAAACTCTCGTAGACATCTTCAAATTTGTGTAGGTATTCATTTCAATATAGGACAAACGTGGGCCACAACATTTTATTTTGATCCCAAGAAAATGTCAGGCCCGGGAAATTGTGCAAACTTTGTCAATTTTTATCTCAAAATTAACTTCCTTATAAGTTACAGACTTTTGCCAATTTTTACTTGTATTAACCAAGTTAAAAAAAAGATGAATTGAAGCGCCTACAGTAAAAACCACCGTGAATCTTGCTTTACAACAAACATGAATTTTCTGCGAAAATTTCAGTATGATTCGTGCCGTCTCACATTTCGATTTTTAATTATTTCTAAATATAACTTCAGAGATTAAAAAATTACAGTACTCAGGGTGCCTTTTCACAGAGGCATGTTCTGAATTAATCGATGAATTAATATTTTACATATGATCAAAATTTAAGGCTGCGTCTATAGTATCCCGAAAAATTGGCGGAGATTAAAAAGGGGATGGACTAGTCTAGATTAGACTAGACTACTTCTTTCTTTGTAGGCGGGCAGGGGCCCCGTCAGAGCACAAATTAATTGCAATATTTCCCTTAGTTTTTAGCTCAATGAATAGAAGCATTTAAATTTTTCCGATGTTCTTTTTTCTTGGTCTACCTGATAATACCATCAAGTATTACGGAGTGGCGAGCGAAAACGGATTTCAAAATTCCCTGCCTCTTTCCTGACCGAAAGATCAAATTTCCTGAGTACTTTTTTTCTTTATTTCTTATCTGAGTCTACAAAGTACTTTTCACTGGGATGAAATTCGTGAAACTAAGTAATTTTTTTCGCATCGAGTTCATATCTTCATTAGTAGTAGGGTCATGGCCAGGTTAATTCATAAGCATAAGCCCAATAATAGCGAAGATATGAACTCTGCAAAAAATTTACTTTGTTTCACGAATTTCATCCCAGTTTTGACAGCCCTCGTATACTTTTCATATTCCTGACTTCCACCGAAATTCCCTATTACTTTCCCATATTTTTCAATTATCAATATTAATACATAATTAATATTTCTTTAGGTCTGTGAAAAAAATCCTCTTTTGCTACGCTAAATTACTTATCACGCTGGTTAACAAAACTAAAATAGAAAAATAAAACAATCGAATACTTTTCACAGGGCCGTCTATCTCATTCATGCCACTCCCCCAGTTTCGTTTAACCTCCACGAAAGTCATGATGTAAATTGTAAACAAAGAATAAATTAAATTTTTATAAAAATTAAGTTACTCCTTCGTTATTAGTTAAGTGTTCTCTTAAGTGCCTTATGAGCAATGGACCAAACGCGAGACCAGAAATATCTTCAACTGCTTTTAGTAGTTTATCCAAAAAAGCAAGGCACACTAGTCACAAAGCTTTGAGTTTCATTGTCTATTTTTTTAAACAATTAACTCTGAGACACTATACATCTCAACTAATAACGAAGAAGTATTAGTTATTTTTGTAAATATAATTTATCCTTTGTTTACATCATGAATTTCGTGAAGATTGGTAGAAACTTGAGGAGGGGCATTAATGAGATAGACAGCCCTGTGAGAAGCATTAAATTCTTTCATTCCTCCAACTAAAACCTGAGGAAATTATTGCGATTAATTTGAAATGTAATAAAGCTGTTGATAGATTTATCAAATTTGTAATAGGGACACACAAATTTTTCAGAATTTTGGGGATTTGGCATCGTCTATAAATGACGTCACGCTGAAAGAGGGAGGGAAGGAGTTCACCGAAGCGTGACACTAATGGTATCAAGATACAGAAAATCTCGGGAAATGCGTGGCATTAGGAGGAGGGGTAAAAAATGTCGGAAAATTGAATAACATCATTTGACGGGCTAGCGGTCAAGAGAGGGTACCCCTCAAAATTTTTGAAATTGATTTTTCGCGTTTTTGGAATTTTCTATAAATTCCTCACATTGAATTATATGAAAAAGTGCGAAACTCTTTTTATTTTTTGTATAAAAAATTGTCAAAGTTCGCCCAGACCTATCCTATATAGGCAAATTTCGAACTTTCATTCGTTCTCCTGAAAACTTTTTCCAATGTGGGTTACCCACTTTTGACCACTATCCCTTCATTTATGGAAGACGCCTTTTGAAAAACATTTTTTTAAAATTAAATGTTAAGAAAATGGTAAAACTTGTTCACTTTAAGTATCCTTTAAACTTTCCCGGAAGAAGAGGTCTAATTGGCCTCCAAACATGTTGGTCACCAAGTAATATAAAAAAACGAAGAAAGAATAGGAAAAAGATTGAGACGTGATTTGGTTGAATGTTTTTTTCTTTTTCTTCATCTTTTTCTATTGTTATATATTCGTCTCTTAATGCCTTTTGTTCACAGCAATTTCTTTAATACACATATGGAAACTTTGATGGAAATTGAAAAAAAAAAACAATTTTTTACCATTATGATCGTTCAGCTTGGCTATAATGCTGATAAAAAAATTGTAACAGCGTATAACGATTCTTTGTATAGACGGAAACTTTTGTTTATGGGTTTCATTTGCTATGAAGGAGTTCACTATTTTCCACCAGACCTTTTATATTCCTATTGTTTTATTAAAATCACCTTTTTCATCTCTTGAACTTACTCTTGTTCTTTGCATACTGGTTGTGTCGTACAAGTTCCTCTAGCGAGAAAAATGGTCCTATTTGCCCTACAATTAACAGTCGGCCTAAGAAAAGACGATCTTAAAACCGTCCTTGAAAGCATGTGTAATTTTCGTACCATTGCCATTTTTCTCAAGGTAAAAAGAAATATTTGAAAAAATAAGACTGGTAAATACTAGCGAAAAACATGTAACACAGAGGTTAGGGACTAGCAATGCGTTAAATATCTCTATTAGAGAAACACGTAACTCTTCGTGAAAGTTTACAGGGGCCTGCTTCCACAGCACTGTTGTATAATTATTTGAGAAAAACTCCACTCCGAAACACTGATCACGCTGTCAAGGATCAACTGTCAGGCACGTTGAGGACACAAAACAAAGTCAGAATTACCCATGATCTACGAATACATGGTCGAGCCATAAGCGCTCCCACCTTCGTCCCAAGTCGCGTGAATTAATTGGTATCCATCTTGGTTACCATAGCAACGCGAGCGTTTCGGTTTCAAACAAATCCATTTAAAAGTTTCATAATCATTAGATAGTAAGAAGTCCGTTAAGGGCATGTCTAACAGAAGTCACGTGACCAAACTAATGCTCGATTTTTAATTTTTATTTTTGGAATAATTTACTCTTTCTGCAAATAAAATATCGCTCTGAAACTTTGGGAAATGCATAAGGAAACAGTAAGCTGAGTTTATATACATCATTTGGGTGGATATTTGGAAAAAAAATTCCTCGAAAACATCAAAACTGGAGCAACGTCAGAATTTTTTATGGAACAACTTATATCTGCACAGAATGAGATATCGAGTTCAAGTTTTGGGAAATAAAATAAACGGCACCACGGAACGTTTGTATGGTCCTAATTATTTGCAGTTGAAAACAATTTTTTTAATGAAAAACTAAATTTGGAGAATTACCGACCGTGCTGCAGAAACCCTCAACAGCACTCCATTCTCGCAACCAAGTTATTTTGCGGATAGGATCGGTTATGATTCCCATTTTAGCCGGAGACCTGTTACTTACTGTCATTGTGAACTTCCGTCAAAGTTTTCATAAACATTCTTTATTATTTATATGGCATGATAATTGAACTTGATCTTTTCAGACATTATTCGATTTTCTGTCATAGCTCTGCAAGACTTCATTCTTTTGCAGAATTTGCAGGTGATATTATAAATTCTTTTGATTCTTTAATTCTTGACAGAGAATAAAAATAGATTTTGTTGTTACTTTGACGTTAAATGAAATGATGTGTAAAAACTCGACTTTTTAAATGATTCTTTCCTCCCGAAGCAGGGCTCTATGTTTATTGGTTTATAATCTGTAAACTTGTTTGTTTTGAGGACCTAAGAATTCGGGCACTTCACCATCTGACTTTAAACTACAGAAAGAGATTTCGTTCTTGGGAGCCTGGAAAGAAAAATCAAATAGTGGGTAAAAACTCGCTTTGAAAAAAAGGTTTTTTGTTCCCGAAGGCAGGAATCTTACTTGTAATGGTATATAATCTGTGAACTGGTTCGTTTTAAGGTCTTGAAAGAGCAGAACATTCAGAATATCATCACCAAACATTGCAAAAGAGTTGGGTCTTACGGAGCTGTAACAGAAAATCGAATAAAGTAAAAAGTGGACTTTTTGAATTAACGTTCGTCCCCCAATGCAGGGCTCTTACATATATTTAGTGGCTTGTACTGTGCAAACTAGATCGGTTTGAGGTCCCGAAATGTCAGACATTTTACAATTTCGCCTGAAATTACTGCAAGAGACTTCGGTTCGGAGAGGTGATGGCAGAAAATCGAATATTGCCTAAAAAGTTGACTTATTAAGTTGATTTTTTCCCCTCCAAAGCAGGACTCTCATGTTTATTGGTTTACCTGTATATTGTGCAAACTTGTTCGTTCTAATGACCTGAAAATTCAGACACTATACCATTTGACTTTAAACTACAGAAAGAGATTTCGTTCTTGGGAGCCTGAAATGAAAAATCAAATAGCGGGTTATAAATTGGTTTTAAAGAAAGGTTTTTTGTTCCCAAAGGTAGGAATTTTACTTCCGATGGTATATAATCTGTAAACTGGTTAGTTCGATAAGTTCCTGAAAAACCAGAACATTTATAATATCACCTGCAAACATTCCCAGCAAAAAAGAAAGAATTAATACGCATTGAGTTGAAAAGCCTAAGACATCTTGTGAATCCCGCTTTGTGGCAATAATACATTGGACCAGTGTGTCAATGCGTGTAAATTCGAGATGGTATTTCAATTTTGAATCTTTCTATACATACAAATACGGCGCACAAGGTTGAAGTCAGCGAATTCACGTCAATGCGTCAGCACGCAAACGCTTCGACATTGGTCAATGCGCCTTGATTCGTGAGAGTAAAATGCACACTCGAATCGCCCCAGTTCGTGACGCTGAATTTCAGCAAGTGTTGATTTATACAATTCAATCCGTAAGAGGGTGTCCAACGTGCGGAGCATAAAGGATCTACTGTAAATGTTTAGTTAATAGTCCCGTAAGTCAGTGGGGGTACTCTGTACTGATACACGAGGGATCACTGGTTCGAGTCTCGACGCATGCACTTTTTATTAATTTTTTTTCGAATTGACCTTGACCACGCATTCAAATGAATTCACCTGCATTCAATTCGCACTGCCTCAACTCATCTAAATGCGTTTCAATTCGCTTAAACGAATCAGAAAACGGGATTCACACGCATTCAAAGCATGTTAATCATCTCCATTCCGTATCAGTGCTTTTTTTTGGCTGGGTTGCAAAAGATTTGGGTATTGCGGGGCTGTGACAGAAAATCGAATAATGTCTAAAAAAAAAGGACTATTTAAATTAATGTTTGGCCCCCAAAGCAGGGCTCTTATGTTTTTGTACTTCAAAAACCTCAGACCACAAAAGCCTGCTTATAATAGAATAAAATAATAAAATAATTTTAATACTTTCCGCATTATTTTGACTTTAAATTTTAAATATGGGGGCAAAAATATCGATCTCAGGACTGACTTCATCACGTGACTCCTGTTAGACATGCCCTTAATACATCCGTTAACTGTTCAAGTTACATAATTTACCATTTAATATAGTAGTTGTATATTTCAAAACTGTTTTATTTATGAGGCTCTAAATTTTTTAGAAAAGATTGCAAGGTCTACGGATGACAATTCAGGGGATTTCGAAGGATTTTAATGATGTAAAGGAATTTGAAAAAATTTGCATGGGGTTTCAAAGAATTACGGAAGATTTAAAACGATTCTATTGGACCTATAAGGTTTTAAGATATTTTAAAAGATTCCAAGGAATTTCATAAGGTTTCCGAGGATTTCAGAGATTTTAAAGGATTGTAAAAGCTCAAAGATTTGGAGAAATTTTCAAATATTTTTTACATTTCATTTAAATTCTTTGCAATTCTCTTGCATTTTGTTAATTCACTTCAATTCTTTTAGACTCATTTAAAACTTACTGAATTCAATGATTTTCGAAAATATTTTTGAATTTTTCAGAAAGTTACGTTGAATTTTTATAAATTTCGTCGAATTATTCTCATTTCCTTTGAATTCCTCTAATTTTCCTCTAATTTGACTGAAATAAATGAAGTTTTTTAGATTTTTCAAATTCGGAATGGAATGAAGTTTGAATTGATGAATGAAAGAGAAAATTTGTGAGAATTTTCAAGCATTTCAATTTGTAAAACATTAGACATTTAAAAGTATACTAGTTTCAAAATCTGCAAGTTAATAAAATTTAAAACTTAAGGCAACGCCATCTCAAAATTTATGTAAATATAAACTTTTCTCACTAGAATATAATCCAAGCTGGCAAGCTGAATAGTTCAGAAAGAAGAACTTCAAATCCAGATTTGGAATCCTTCAAGCTGAATAACTATTGTTAGGAGATTGCGTAAACTTTACAGTTTATTTCCGTTGTGCGTATATGTATTTACTATGTATTTATTGTCAAATCTTACTTTGAGAAATGACAGTTAAAATGTTAAGCTTTTTTATAAACGCCTATTCTGTACATAGAAAATTGTACATAACATGATCACAAGTTCAAATATACGCGGCTAGTACAATAAGAAAAAATTTTGGATGAAAAAAAAATTAGTTATGAACTTTTTTTGCTTTAACGTGAACATTATATCTAAAATTATTTGTAGAAAAAAAGTCATTACTTATTGCTTATTTAATCACTTATTTCAAGAGAAAGTCAGATATGCTTTTCGAAAACTCAAGTTCGTAATTTTGTGTTAAAATATGCTCTTAACATTTGAATTTGAAGAAGGGGACGATTAACAGAAGAAAACTCAAAGATTGTTTTGGCAAAATTTGAAACGAAAATGTTCTCAAATATTTAAGATATCCTCCATGGAATTCGTATCACACTTACCCTCGTGTACACTCTCTATATGTTCATTCATTTATTTATATTTTTAAATGTAAACAAGGATCATTTCCTCTCAATTTTTTTCAATAAATACTGATATTTTGTATTTATTTCTTTGTATCTTTTGAAACATAAAAAAATCCTTCCTATTAGAAATTTATAAATTAGAATGATTAATTCTATGTAGAATTATAAATTAGAATTAAAAAGTAAATTATAAATTATAAAATATAAAAATAATTATAAATTAGAAATATAACAGAAAATATTTTCAACAATATTTTCAATTATATGTCACAAATAACAAATTTTTTAATGGATTTACAACTTTACAATTTACTACATTTCACTTTATTTTTTAATTTATATTTAACTTCAAATCTCCGCTCACGGCGTTTACTTCATTATTCTCAAATTGAATCTAGCGCTATTTCTCATCCAATATGGTGGCAGTTCGTAGAAAGCTTCCTATTGATGCACTTTTTTTTAGTTGCGGTTGGCTAGACCAGCGGTTCCCAAATTTTTTTCGCACATTTTGGGGAGCGGCAGGGTCGCCACCCTCAAATTTTTTCACAATACTGGAACCCAAGGGGAGACACTGGACACTGACATGTTCCATCGTCAACTTTTGTTTTTAAACGGTCAAAAAAGTCCCCTGATTACGAATGTCGTGGGCACTTTTTTGAAAACCGGGTAGGTTTTTGACAAAATGTGTAAAAAAATGTCGTGATTTGTGCAAGAAAGTTCTTGTAAATCATTTGGAAGGAAATATGAAGAAACATAAAAGTTGTTGTAACTCTTAAAATTTTTAATTTTGCAAGTTTTTAAGTTATACTGTTATAGCATTAAAAGCACATTATTTATCGAGAAATGTGATAAATTTTTAGATGTATATCTGAAAAACTATTGTTTAAAAAAATTTGAAACTAATACATCTTAAAAGAAGAATAAATCCCAAATTAATGAATAAATGGATAAATTTTTGACCCCGATTTTTTTCTTGAAACCTCCATAACTTTTGACCTAATTGAGATATTTACAGT
>JAUMHM010087247.1:0-10470 GCA_032362435.1 Melikaiella ostensackeni | reverse complement strand
GAATTCTAAGAATTATTACTAAAGATTTTACGACACATGTGTTGTAATTTAAGATTACTATTCCAGGAATGTAAATTTACTATACAAAAGTATGGTAAAAGTGTCGTAAAATTACAAACATTTTTAACAGTGTACAGACCGACCCTCCTGCCGTGTAATTGGCTACTTTCAGAACTAAAAAGGGGCTGATGAAAGGCGTAAATCAGACCTGCTTTACATGAAACTCTCAAGATCTGTACACATCTTATCATAATAGACAGTACTTATGTTTTATATAACCCTGTTATTGGTTAAATGTAACAATGAGGTTATCTCAAATCAATAGAGAATTCTACATTGATGGAATTTTCGTAAAATTCAAAAATTTCTTTTAAATCGCAAGGAAATCCTTTGGAGAATCCTGCATTTCCAGAGCAGTCACTTTAGAATCTCGGCATTCAATGGAAATCTCAGACATTCTCGTTTGTACATGAAGCTGCATTCACTCGATTCAGGTTGAGTCGGTTAATGCTCATTTTAATCAGTCATGCGGCGCAAAAGCATTACATTCACTTTCAAAGATTTTTGAAAGTTTTTTTCGTTCTTCTTGTTGTCTCAAATATATTTTGATAACTTAATATTCTAATAATTTTCAAATTAATCGAATTGAATTCAGCAGAAACTATTTATGAGTAGTAACCTTGGCGATAGACAATACGTTTCACAGACAGCTTCAGGGGATTGTTAATTTTAAACGCAACGTACAGGAATATATTAAAAAACTAGGAGGTATATTGATAAGCTTGAAGCTGCTCTTAACATCAGATTGTACGCTCAGAGAAATTTCCTCTAAACGATAAAGGAATACTTTTGCGGTTAAAGTGCAATTGTTTGAGAATTAGTTTGAAAATAGATCCTCTAACTGTTAAAGTGCGAATCGTTTAACCAAGATTCATTTCAACGATAAGCGATTCTACTTTAGCGCGAAGGAGGCGCAGTTTAACGGTTAAAATGGAACGCACTTTTACAGTAAAATAATTGACGGTCTTCTAAAGATAAAAAAGCGGGACGCTATGATTTAGACGACATCATTTTAGCGTTGAACTAGATCGGTTGAGAGTGAAACAATTCTGCTTTTAAAGTATCCTACTTTAACGATTAGAGCACCGACTTTCTCGTTTAGAGAAAATTTTTCTGAGTGTATGCAAATTCTACATCTCATAATTTTTGAGAAACAAAAATTGATTTTTTTCATTAGCTTCACTTTTTTCATTTTTGGAGCAGCTGTTAACATCAACTTGTATGCAGATTGCACCCCATAATTTTTGAAAAATAATTTTTTTTTTTCAAAAAAAGGACTCTGGCAATGATTTTAAATTTGTTCTGAAAACTTTCATGGTATGCCAGGAAAACATAATTATAATTAGAAAATCCCATATGCAAGCATCTTTAAATTAAATTTTGTTCAATCTAGATCTTACGAAAATTCTATCAACATATAATTCTCAGAAATTCCATCTATGACATCCATCCTTCCTAATCTTCTCTTCATTATACTTTAAGCAAACATGCCTATACAAACAAGGCCCTATCCAAACAAAGCCTTATCTAAACGTGGCCCAGACACTTATTCAAATAACCGCGGAGTGTTCGTAGGCGCCATACGCCTATTAAAACAATTAAGGAGTGGGGGCAGGCGGAAGTTGAGCCATAGTTGCCCTCTACTACTGTTTTGAAAATCGGAGAGACTTGGGTATCAAGGTCCAGTGATTTAAAAGTAATGTCTTATATCGTTAAATTGCAATTTTCGAAAAGAGTTACTGAAAAGGATGCTGTTCTCTATGTAAGAGAGATCCTCTGGCATTGACCCACTTTAAAGAATGAAGAAACTTTGACTGCATTGGTGGCTGACCGACTTTCCTCCCACCTTATACTCTTTTCTCTTTTATTGCTGCTCACAGCACTTGGTTTCACGGTCATGGATACGGAAATACAGGTATTAGATTCGTTCAAACATTATCCCCACGAATATACACTCAGGCAGGTAATCGCCTTATGGCGCTGCCACTTGTACTGATCCTCCACTCTCCTGTCTTAATTCCTCAGCATCTTACTTTGTGATGAACAAAGATAGAAGAAAAAGAAATATGTGAGAGGGAGATGCATATCTCTCTCAAGAGTAATAGTCTTGCAACGAGCGATTTTTGACCCACAAAAACCTTAAGAAACGTGGAACGTCTGAAAACTCGATGAAACCAATAAGAGTCTACCGACGTTCTCGACCAGAGAGGATGACAATCGTTACTTCCTTTTGTAGTAAGTCAGTTTTTCCTAATAGTCGAGATCCATCTGGATGAGAAAAGTGGATTAGATTTGTTTGGATTTATTTTTGGTCAGTGCCTGTGAGATTTTCTCTTCATGCTCGTGATTTTGTTCAAAAGTGAAGGAACTACAGAGAAGATGAGGATACTATGGGTTCCATTATGTACGCTGGTAAGGATATGAATACTTAGAATCTGTAGGTACTAAAATAAAAACTTTACTCCGCCCGACTAATATTATTCTTATATCAAATGAAGTACATAATTGCTTTTATATGAAATAGAACGATATCAAAATACCACAATATAAGATGAAGAATAGCGCAGAAAAAGGATTAAACTTCTTTTTTCAAAAAATGACATTTTTTAATCGAAAATCTTGTTTCTTCGATTCAGAAACTAAATATCGAGAAATTAAATTATTATTTGTCAGGTTGATAATTGGATTCTTAATCACTGTCCAAACTGGTCTTAATTTGATGCACGATGAATAACATTTGAGTACTACTTTCTGAGCTGAAAACAGAATCCAAGTGAAAATCAAATATCGTGATGGTTTTTTGTTTCTTCTGAAGACGAATGTCACGAACTTCAAAGTTATGTTGAAACAGTACCCGGCTGTGCATGATTTTAGTTTGCTAGCGCGTATCATTCATCAATCTGAACTTATTAAATTCAAACAGTACGCATATTGGCTCCAAGATAGGAATCACATTCTTTATTTATGAATTTAGTTTTCTGCCAGATTATAATTATTACAATTTATCAGGCCATATGAAACCAAGCTGGGGATGCGATCTCGGGTGTTTCCACTTTGTATTTATAATTGTATGATGCTCATTTGATAAGCACTTTGCTTCCTAATGAAGAATATCAATCACCTAATGTTAATGTCCTAATGTTAATCATAATAATGATTAACTATCAAATATATTTGCTACGTCAAAGACAAAGCACTAATGATTTTTTACCAATATTTATATCTAATAATGAATATATTTAAAAACATTAAAGGGTGGTCTCTCAGAGTCCTTCGCCCAATATAAAAGTACAAAAATACAAATAGGTCAATCAATTCGTCTCGAATCAAGGAATTTTTTTTAATTCTCACATCAACTTCGAATTATGTCAATGAAAAAAGTTTTACTGTAAATAACAGATTTTCCAAATATCAGATATAACCATAACTTCCTTACTCTTCAATAAAATGTATTAATACCATAGTGTATATGTCAATCGATTTGTCTCGAGTCAAGAAATCTTTTATATTCTTACATTAACTTTTAATTATGGTAATGAAAAATGTTTTATGATGAAAACAACCAATTTAAAAATATCATAAAGGTTCTAAAGAAATGTAATAAATACTTGTTGTTAAATTTGTGTCAGTTTTGAGATATTTTTGGCAAAAATGAGCCCTCTAAATTACATTATTTTATCTGCAAGTTCACAAAAAGTGTGACACACACGCACACAAGCATTTATTTTTGTAATAATAACAGTCTTGATCAGGCTAAAATATTGTAGCGAAATGCATTAACGTTTCGAAAATAAACATAGCTTATTTCACAAGCTCTAAAGCTCAAGAACAAAGGACACAAGAAAAACTAACCTTAGTACTATTTGGGTCAAAATTGATAAAAAAATTATTAAGTAATAAATTCATGCATTGAAGAAGATTATTAAAAAAAAAGATATGTTATTAGAATGCCATATTTGAATATAATATTTAATTCAGCTAATGTTTTTTTCCGTTATTTTCTAGTTTAGAAATCGTTGATCGATAGGACATGATTTAATCCTGAAACTGGATTAGCATCAACACTTTCAAGTGATAATTTTGATGATTTGAAGCTGAATATCATAAAAAAAATTATATCTGAACATTCTTTACCATGTTATGAATATGAAAATCCTATTCACTCCAAAAATTTCAAAAAGTGCACTTGGCGTAAGTACTCTAACTTTCATAAGACGATATTATAACAATTTTTTCCTGCCATTTGAAACATTTAAAGTTAGCTGGAATAGTTTAAAAACTGCCAGAATTTGAATTATTATTTTTTAGAACCATTGAAAGGCCAACTTGATTGTCCATTAATTAAAACTAAATGAAAAGATATGTTTTCCTTTTTCTATAAATTTCTTCACTAAAGAATGAACTTTATTTCTCGAATGATTTTTGTACATTTTTCCCTTCACATGATTATGCTATTTTGAAATAGAATATTTTCGACAATGTCAATGAGGGAGGGAACTCCATGTAAATAGATAATGAATTACGCGTGAAATTCATCTTTAAAATCATAAACGTTCATTGAGAGGCTGATAGAAAAAGCGGGTTAAAAAAATCATCTGAACAAAAATTAGTTAAAAACGTTGCGGGAAAAAACGAGTTGAAAAGAAACGAGAAAAACTAGGTTTGTATCATACATTATAATATAACGATGAAATAGAACGATAGAATAAAATATAATATAGCGTTCTATTATATCTTCTGGTATCAGCCCCTCAAGTCAGGTAAGAGACAGGTGTTCCATAGCGTTATAAAACATCTCATAAATTCGATCTCCTGCATTGCTCACAGACATCAAAAACTCGAAGAGAAATTTATTTGTAATGTTTTGTTATAATTCTTTGAAATTAAAAGTGAACCGAAACTTGTTTGACAAAATAAAATTATGGTGCGTCATTTTCGTTTTATCTAATTAAGTCATTTTGATAAACTAAATAAGTTTCAGATGCAAGCCTTTCACTTTTATGTTAATCAGTGTCAATCTAAATAAACTTAGAAAAATCATGCACACAATTGCAGTGGTAAAAATAAACATCTGATAAAATTTTCTTTATGGATGTTGAAGTAGACTCGAAAAGGGGCATCTTTTCTCTCTTGAAAATTTTTGATGTACTTGCGTGCTATAAAGATAAACAGCTCTTCATTCTCTTTGTATTTCTTTAATCGATGTTTTCTCGAAATCGATGACTTTTATAAAAAAATTATTATACTTAGAAAAATATTCACTTCTCAGAGTAGTACAATTTTTATATCAAACTTTTTCCTGTGAAATCAATATTTTTCTTATTTCAAGATGGAACCTGATCAGGTTCCGCGCGCACTTTGTCGCACTCTGGCAGGGTCTTATGGTCCACTCTTTCCTCTGGCTTCTTGCACATCGTCCACTTTTCGCATAATCAATACATGGAAATTGATTTCAAGAATTTGTCTTGTCACATTATTTTTGTCAAAACTCCGCAACGTTCGCGCGCTCTGCTGGCACTTTCTGCGCCAGGAAATCCTCTAGTAATGCGCAAGTGCACTTTCTAACATCATATCCTATGCGTACACAAATCTTCATAAGCTTGCTAATGACTTTACTTGCCTATATAATTTTGCAACTTTGACCGCCTGCCCCCGCTTACCTGGAGCTGACCGCCCAGCCAGAGTAAGGCTTTCACGTTCGTCATCCTAAGACGAATCCTTCCAGGTGAAAATTTTGTGTTTGCCCGAACATCGAAAGTTTTGTGTCATGGGCTTGTGGTCTGATAGCTAGAGCTGTCCATGACTCAAATGCTGCAAAACGGCAGCTTGAAGAAAGTAAACGTCTTGATAAAGCGATGGAAGCTGTTGCTTCAGGAAAAGGTCTTTATTTGAAACCATATGAAAAAGGACTAGGATTTCACCTCAAACCATATACTCAAGGAGCAGGACTTAAGCGCAAGTCAAAAAACTCGAGGTGACGCTACCTGACCGGACATTAACTAACGCAGATTCACTTAAATTCGCGAAATCCTTAAAAGTTCCACATTTTCTTGGTGTTTTTGTGCGAAATGGATTACCAGAAGGTGACCTTTTAAAAATGTATCAGCTATTGTTAACCTTGTTGATAAAAATGATTTAGGAACTCACTGGGTTGCGTATAAAAAGAATACCAATAAAATAATTTATTTCGATAGCTTCGGCAAACTTTATCTTTCTTCGGATCTTTTTCAGTATCTAGGTGTTGGTAGCGTAAAATATAATCATGAGGGATATCAAAATAATACATTTGTATGTGGGCATTTATGTCTCAAATTTTCGTTTAATCGAATACAATCTAAAAATATGTATAATCTATATAAATGCAGGAATTACTAATTTCAAGTCAGTCAAACGCTAGCCGTCATCACGGATGACTCATTGACACTAACATTATCAGGAACTTCTTTGATCCTAGAATCTCAATATTTTCCTCCGATTGAGTTGTCTCCATATAAAACTTACGCTCTTGGTCTTGTTGAATTTCTAACCTTCAATTCGATTCCCAATGTAGACATTGACAAAAATAAATTTTACGTGAGTAAAGAAATAATTGACATACCTACAGAACGTTTTAGTAAAAAGGGTGTTGAAATTCACATTAAGCCTAATAATAATACATTATGAAGTAAGAAATTTATTGCAATCGGGATATATATTCTGAACGATCAGACTCTATTGCACTTTTCTTGGGATTAACACCCAGAATTCTGTAACCTAATACTCGTAAGCTTCATGAATCTGATCAACCAGTATCCATAATTAAAATAAATGCCCTCAGAGTTGAATGTATTATTACTACAGGATTATACGTTAATGGTAAAAAAGTGCACACTATTCATGAATTTTTCCGCTTTGTGCCACCGGGCTATAAGATAGTGGAAGTTCCATCGCACGTCATTTACTTGTCGGTCACCACCAAGACAATAGGTCATATATACAGCTGTGAATAGTTGATCGAGACGGAGATTTTGTTGATTTTCGTGGTGAAATTATAACAATCAGACTACACATCAAGTCTTCACGATGATCGGTATTGTTTTCAATAAAAAGGTTGGCTTCGGCTTCAATACTTTAGCACCATGCCGCAAACGGATCAGTCGACAACGAGCTGTCAAAGGGTTAACACCTGAAAACGAGCTGCTGTTGACAAGTCTAGGCATCGTGGTTACACTATTTGCAAACGGAGATGAATAAAAAGATTCAAGATTTTTTGTACTTGCATCTGTATTTTTGTGTACCGAAGCTCAATTATTTGTCATGGAAGATGATATTTTAAACACTGAAACTCCCATCATTTTTGACGAATCTATCGCCAGCCTGGGGCATCCATTAGGGAGGCCCGATCTGGCCCTGACCAGGCCCCTTCTAATTTTCATTTATAAAAATATTATAAAAATATAATTTATTTGATAGAACAGTAAACAATTAATTAAGAATTTTAAACTCCCTCATTTGAATATTTGAAACAATTATTATTAGTTTTCAGAAAGTTTAAAAGTCTTTGACATCTTTCGCATCAACTATCCTTGTAACGTATTAAACAATAAACTTTTCATAAATATTTTGTAAAAAAGTGAAACATGTCAGTGGTTCGTCCTAAGCTTTCTGTTTCCACCCCAATCTTTTGCGTTGCTGAACACTGAGCCGAAGTGCAGCAGTCTATCATCCTCAGATATTTTGTATCGTTCAGAAATCAAAACTGCAAAGAATTTTTATAAATTAATTGTGAAGAGAAAATATTATTATTGACGGAATGAAATTAAATACGTAATCCAAATTTCCTTACCCGTGATACGTGAGCACATATGGTACTCTTTGAAAAATTATTTCGTCGGAACCTTTTTCATTGCCGTAAACGTCTCTCGACATGTATTTCTTTAGCATCAGGCTAACAGACTTTCGGATTACATTATTCTTATCGTAGAGTGAGAGCAATGAAACCTTCTGTAAATATTTGTAAGAACAGTGAAACTTGTGGTATATGAAAAATTTGGATGCAATGTAACAATAATTAGATTATGAAAAAGAAAACTTACAAAGCTTTTGCAACATTCTTCGTCAGTTTTGATTTAATTATCAAACTCTTTAAATGCCTCCAACGTTTGAAAAGACACTTCAAAATTATATTCAACCGCTATATCAGCTAGTCTAAATAAAACAGATTAATCCTTGGTTAAAAAAGTTCAATCTTCTTGGGTGTCCATTGTGATTTCTTATATGCATAAAAATTGCAGCATGAAATTAATGAATGTTTTTTATTCGTATTGATTCAGAAGAAAGTTGATTTAAAATATATGAATCAAAATATTTCAATAAACTACTTAATCATAAAAAATTAATATCTCACGCAGTTGATTAGAGCTTTCAGAAGATCTTTGAATTGAAGAATGTTGTTTGGGAAACTTATTGATGCCCTGATTGTTGGTATCCGACATCGATATTTTTTATGGGTCCTGGCTTGTCACAACAGGACCGAATTGCTTTTTCACCTCTGCAAATGAAGCAAATTATGCTGAAATTATAATAAGAAATATATAGGATAAACTGAAATTATAATAGAATAGAGAATTGAAAATTAGTAAATTTAATGTAAATATATCTAGAGGAAAGATTTACGTTGAGATCGTGTCCGCTTCTTGATTTGTGGAGGAGTTTCTACTCCACTGTTGTTAATTTCAAAAGATTCTTGTGCAGAACGAGAAAGAGTTGAACTTTCTGTTATAAGTAGTGTACAGATTAAGTGAGTTTCTTGTTAATAGGAATGTTATATTTCGAAATTTTTGAAAGCAATAGTACTCGTAGACCCCATGGAAATAATTACGGTCACCGCTGGACTGTCTTTTCCTTCTTTTTTTGCGGACTTCCCTCTTGCCTTTTTCCATAATTTTTTAATTCCCTTTTTCTTTAAGCAAATCTTCAAATGAGTGATCGGATTCGTTTGATCGGTCAATTTGGTTGAAGAATTGATCGTCTTGATTCGGATCATGTTCTGCTAGAAAAATTCGATTGCTTTAAAATGTTATAATTTGTATGAAATGCAAATATTTAAAAACACCATAACTAAAACAAGTCTATTTATTAGATTGAAACGTATTCACCGAGACTTGGTACGGTTGGAGTCGATGTTTATTGGGACGTTTCCTGTTCCTTCTGAAACTTATCGTTAGATCTTTCATTGGTGTTTCGTACGGTTGAAGTCTATGTGGACTGAAAAGTTCCTTTCTGAGACTAAGATCTTTCATCGAGGCTTGGTACAGCTGAAATCGATGTTAAATCAGAAAGAAACTCCTTTGCTTTGATTTCATTAGCTACAGCCACAGCTTTATCCTTCGAGTTTATTTCTGAGGTACTGCTGTACGCATACTCCTTGGCTTCAAGTTCTGTAAACGTCTCCACTGCTTCGGCATATGTTTCTATAACAAAAATTTATAGATACTTATAAATTTGAGATTTCAACTTCTGTATGCTATATGTCTGACAAATAATGTTTAAAAATGCGTTTTTACATTCTCATCAGAGAAGGTATTAGATTTTATAAAATTTGACCCCCCCCCCACCGTCATTTTTGTCAAATGTCCACGTTTTGAGACCCCCTGAACCCGAAAAACAGGTTTTTACGAATGTGGATGTCTGTATGCCTGTCTGTATATATGTATGTCTGTCTGTGAGCACGATAACTTTTGAAAAAATAAATCTATAAGACTGCCGTTTAGTATACTCTTTTATCGTCAGAAACTGAAGGTCAAGTTCGTTAGCCAGATATTTTGGATGAAAATTCAACAAGTTAAAGAATTTCGAAAATTTTTGAGACCATTTTTTTTCAAGATTCAAAAATTCTATTTGTGGCTGTTCATGATGCTCAAAAATGCAAACAATTTGTCTTCACGACTTTTTTCGATAAAAAGAGAATTATCAGAGTTATAGCATTTTCAAAATTGAAAAAAAACAAAGGAAAATGACAATTTTAAATCGAACAACGCACGATATGAAAAAAAATGAAGAAGAGGAAAACGTTGATTTTTGAAAGCCCTACAAGATTATCATAACAACTTTTTGAATTTTCTTGAGAAATCGTAAATTCAAATTTTGATCGCTTCAACAATAATGAAAAATAAAAAATTTTATTTTTTGGTCAAACTATGCAAGATACGAAAAAAGATAAGGAAACAAAAATTGTGCATCCAAAAAAGATCTACAAATTTTTTATTAATTACTTTCTGATAGGAAGCGTAGTTTTTGTTTTATTCATGAAAAACACCATAAAAAATAATAAAAACATCACGTACGTCCTAAGCTACGACCCAAGACAGATTTATGTGTAAACATCTTCGGTAAACGTTAACTGAAATTGAAATCTTACATAAAGCAGAA
>JAUMHM010087246.1:0-10470 GCA_032362435.1 Melikaiella ostensackeni | reverse complement strand
AGGAAGGCGGGGGGAGGGGGTAAATTATCCGAAAAAAGTGTGACGTAATACTTGAACGACCCCAAATTAATGAAATGGCGCCTGCTTTTCTCAAAATGAAAATTTTTTTTTTTTTCGAAATATATGAGAGATACTGGAAAAAATCCAAAGTGAAAGTTGTTCTTGTTGAAGAGACCTATAAAAAGTTCGTTTTCCATTTTTCGATATTTTGAACCATTTTTAGAGCAGTTGCAAAAATGTGTATTGTTTCGCAACACAGTTGCATTCGTCATGATAGAGATGTTAGTGACGTTTATTTTCTTCAAAATCCAGAATTAGGGCCTTAATTCCCAAACTCGAATTATCGAGTTTATTTATATTTATTATTATTTATTAAATATTTTTTATTTATATTTATTTGTAATTAACTCGAATCAAAATAAAATATTCAAAATTTCATGTCAATGTGGGTGACATAGCGCAAAATTTGAGCATCGTAATTAAAGGAAATAATAATCGTAATATAATATCAAATAAATCGTATTCATTATATTAAAGGGTCAAGAAATCCAGATCTGTAATGGACCGGAAAAAAATTTCAATAATTTTCACATTTTTTAAACAATTTGGCTGTAGACGCTCAGCGGAATTTTAAGCCTTTGAAAACGAATGATTCGGAAGCATATTTCATGTAAACTTTTCAGGGCTGTATAACCATACAATCGTCTGTGAAATTATTAAATTCAAAATGGCGGACAAAAATCAAATTATTCACATGATGTGTATAAAAGTTTCCGGAAATTTAAGAAAATTTTCGAAAATTTATGGAAATTTTAGACAAAATATGTGAAAAAATATGTGAAAAATTATGGAAATTCACCCCAAATTTCAGAAAAATAAATTCGGCAATTTATGGAAATTGGAGGAAAAATATGCGGAAATTCACTAGAAATTTACCAGTATTTTTAACACACTAATGTTATTAATACTTTTAGACAATACGGTTTATTTGAAGCAAAAAGATACTAAATGAGAAACGTGCGGATAAGCGGAAGTAAAAAAACTTAGGCAACAGGTAAAAACCAGAGATTTTAGGTGATAGGTGTAAATTACTGTACATCAAAAAAGGAACAGAAAATAATTGACGTAGATACACATACCTTTGGATAAAAAGGTACTATTTTTAAAAATAAGGGCGAATTTAGATACGAGAAGTAATAGAAAAAAAATTAATGGGAATGGGTAGAGGACAGCCGGGGGTAAAAAAATTGGAAATAGAAGAAGATAGGCAGAGTTTTATACTGAAAACAAGACACTAAAAGATAAAGGTTGAAAATGATAGGGACAATTGAGAATAAGAAAATGGATAGAAGGGATTGACATAGATATGTGGATGACAGAAAGAAATGGACGTGCGTATAAAGGGAAGATAGACCTAGATAGACCGTGAGACTGGAATTTAAAAGAATATGGATTATTGTAGATTAAAAAAGAGATAGGAAAGTATTGATCGGATAGACCTAGGTCCTAGGTCCCTTGCATAAAGATGGATACATTGTTTCTTTCCATTCTAATTTTTATGAGTCAAAGAAATTCAAATGATTCGAAACTTTACATTTATTTCCAGTAGGGGTATCTTTTTACTTATTTCGATAAATTTTACTATAAGCGTATTTGAGACTCATTTGATAAGGTTCTACCAAGGATAACTCTTCCATATTGCCACCATTTGGAGTATTATATCTAATTTAGCAGGAAATGAGATATAATAGGTGTGAGTAGAAACATAATGCAAGGGGAATATAATGCAGATGAGTCGTGAGTTTGGTTGTTTTTTGACTTGGACTAAAAGTTCATGTAAAAGAACTGAAGCACTCTCATAACTGTTATCCACAAGTCGATAGTAAAGCTGATACAGTACTGCATACATTGAAAATAAATTACATCCGCACTCACGACTTTTGATATAGTTGTCACCTGTCAGCGTTGTTTATATCGTTCGTATTCAATTTTATCATAAAAAAATCTTTGGGGTTTATTGTGATGGTGATTGAAAAATTATGCTTGAATTTAGATTTAAAAAATGTTAGAAAAAGAATTAATGGAAATAGGTAAAGGATCGTCATAGATAAAAAACTAGCGATTGAAAAAATTAGCTGAGCTTTAGACTGGAAAATGGGTAGAAGAAGATAGGGGGACAAACGTAAAGAAAAATATAGGGATTCAATAAGATAGATAGATTCAATAATTAAAGAAGGTTTCATGCGGATAGATGGAGGAAATACTTAGAGGATTTTAGATGAAAAAGAGGATAGAGAAGTATTGACGTTAATATACGGAGGATAAGCGTGAATAAAAAGCTAGAGATATTGAGGAAGATATGGGCGACTCTGCATTAGAAAAGAAATATAGGCATTGCAAAATTAAGGGGCGATAGTAAATAACAAAAGGGACAGAAAAGTAATCATGTGGCTAGGTGGATGATAGAAGAGGATAGACATGGTTAGGCGGAGGACATACTCG
Source organism: Melikaiella ostensackeni (assembly GCA_032362435.1). Classification (NCBI taxonomy): domain Eukaryota; kingdom Metazoa; phylum Arthropoda; class Insecta; order Hymenoptera; family Cynipidae; genus Melikaiella; species Melikaiella ostensackeni. Next base: position 7,968 of record JAUMHM010087246.1, on the reverse strand, counting down.
TATAGAAAGATTAGAATCGAAAATAATAGGGGTATATTTTACATAGAAATAGAGACACAAAGATTAGCATTGATAGATGAAGGATAGAAAAAGGTAGACACACATAAAAAGACGGTAGACTTGAAAACAATAGGTGAGGGCTGAAATTGATAAGGGCGATTGTGTATAGCAAAAGGAATAGTAAATAATTGACATGGATATGTGGATGATAGGAGGGGATAGACTTTGATAATTGGAATAAGACAGACCCAGATAGTAATAGTAAGACTGGGATTCAAAAAACGAGGGCTGTTTGCGCATTATAAAAAAGGTAGAAAATGGGGTATATGGGTAGTTGATAATAGATGAAGGTGTGGCAAAATAGTATATGATAAGGATGGGTTAAAATGGCATAAAGGTGAAAATGGCATAATGGCCCAATGTGAATACAAATGGCAAACAAAAGCGCGACTCCTACTCATCGACTTTACTTATTGTAAAAGAATTATATGTATAATAATCGTTATCAATAAAAATTTAAAATATAATATATCATCATACAATAATGATTCATAACAACAAGCAACACATGAAATTCAAATTTATCAATCCTAATGTGTTGGTAATGTTTAAATGCGCCATTTTCAGAAATATTTACTTTTTACATACAGATAGTCTAGTCAATGACGCACAAATCTGGGGACAATATTTAAAATATGATAAAAAAGGGATTGAAACTTTTTTGAAGATTAGGCTTATGATTTTCTCAAATATTATCACGTCAACAATAATTATATATCTGAGCCGCCCATCTCACGGTTGTGAGGCGTGGCCATCGGTGTGATTTACCGCGGTTCTACTGGGAGCCGGTGTCATTTTTCATGGATGGCAGTCGCTCCCAGGGGGACCCTGCGGTGGTTTTTTGACCAATTTATATACGAGTATATATAAAATAATCACCTTCGAAGCTGCTCTTGCGTTGGCGTCGCGGTAGAGCTTGAGCTTTACTATCATAATTTTGCCGGAAAAGTTGGCGGTAGCATTGCTACTAACAGGGTTTACCATTCCAGACAGGCAGAGAATGAAAAGGAAAAGGACTATAAGAAGAACACCAAAACCCACAAAAAATGGAGTTTACGAAATATATTGAAACAATGATCGCTTCCTGAGGATCGTCGCGGCGCCCCTGGAGCCACCGCATGCAGATCTTACCGATCAACAATATGGCCAGCAGGAACATCTACGACAAACGGCTAACAGTGGAACATCAACTGTACTTGCTGAGGATGCTTTGGCTAGCGTTAGCAATTTACAGTCAACCACCTCAATGGAAATATCGTGAAAGAGCATCAACTGGAGTACAACAATGATAGACGAATTGATGCGTCTCTATTATGGAACTGCGAAGTTTGAGAATAAATGCGAGAACGGATCCAATTTTATAATGAAGTTTGCTACGGAGTATTTTCATGTACAAAGAGTTGCAGTCAGAGATCTTATCGCTAAGGTTAAAAGCATCAGAAATAATATACTTATCTCAGAAGACCAAGCAAAGAAGATTAAACTAAGGGTTGATTCGATGGGGGAAAACGTCAACAACAAACTTCAGTTAGAAGAAGCTGCGCCATAAGACCAAGCGGCGACCAGTAAAATAATATAAAATCATTGGGCTATTGATGTTCCTACGCAATCTCATGATGATCCCGAACCATTAAATCCGTCAGAGGCAGATGGCATGGTCGGTAATTCTTCAAATTTAGTTTATCATAAAATTTTTTTTGGTTTGGTCACGTGACTCCTATTAGACATGCCCTTAACAAAAAAAAAGAAAACTTGAATAAAAAATAAATAAAAAAAAGAGATAGGAATCGAAACCGAAGCAGCCGCGTAGCAGGCAGGCACGCTGACACCGAGTCACGGGACTGACACACCGACCATCACACAACGGGAGTATATGACGGGCGTGGGACTTTTCAAACACACCTGAATCGGCTTTCCGAGATTGTGCCACACCCCTTGTAAGTACTCGCAGCTAGCCACAGGAATAACGGGACAGAATCTAGCAGACCAAAAACGCTCAATATCTGTTAATAAATTGCTTCCGAGTGTTATAACAGCTAACATCAAAATGGAAGTAGATCAACAGCCTCCTATTGATGAGCTCCTTCTGGAAAGTGTAGATAACGAAGATTTGATTGAAGCTGAAGGCATAGGTGAAAGGGGTAATGCACATTAAATACCGGATCCACTAGGACTACATCCGGACATTAAAGTTCCAGTTGATGTAAGCAACGAAATCCCAGAAAAACTACAGCACCTTGAGAAGAATTTTAGTGGAGCTTTACTAGAGTTCAGAAATGTAGAACCAACCAAAAGCATTCTCTGCAAAAGATGTTTATCACAAGGGATCTGCATGCACTGATAGGGCACTCAAGGAACAAGGTTTTGCTTATGCACTTGAAGATAGAAACTACGTTACAGGTGCAAATTATGCCTACAAATGCAGTATTTGCCCCAAGAAGGGAACGAGATCCACAATGGAAAATCAGGTTGGATATGGATGTCAGCAAAATAAGGAGCAAATTGGGCCGATTGACTCAATAAAATAAAGGAAATAGAACCAGAAAGCTGATACACCATGCTACTAAAATCATCCACCCTCGGAACGTCGAGACATTGACACCAGCAATATTAGAGGAGACCATAGACTCTCAACGGTAAAGCAGTGCTCCCAAAATGTAGCCCCTACCAAACTGTGCATGCTTCGCGAAATGCAACACTATTGGTTCGGCCGATTGACTCCAGGGCAAACAAGCCATTTCTTCTACAGCCGAGTATATGAGCCATTACTGCGGACTATGCCACGCATGCGCAGTAATGTAGGGGTTACATTTTGGGAGCACTGCTGCAGAAACTTGATGTTCTTACTGGTAGACTCGTTGGTACAATAAGACTAGTGCAAGAAGGCTGCAAAATCGAACCTTTCAGGTACATGAAAGAAAGAAGGTTCTATCGTGTACTATGTAAAGAGCAAAACATCCCGCAAGACGCTGAAGTTCCTCATTTGGAAGACATTCTTAACTTCTTGCAGGGTGCTTGGGAAAAAACAAACAAAAGCGGCTTAGGAACTGCGTGGTTGCAACTAGAGAAGCAAGGGGCGAGCAATAATCCTGTAATTGAGACTACTAACATCACAGATCCAAACGTGTCAACGGTTTTAAAAAGGGTGAGAAACTAGGAAGCCCCAGCTTCGGAATTGTTGCACGATTTCTGGTACAAGTGCCTGGCGAGTGTGCATCATGTGTTGGCAAGGTGTTTCCAAAAGATCATCGAACATCCAGATATGATATCAAGCTTACGTTTATGCTCAAAAGTACCACGTATATGTTGACTAGGAACCCCGATACTCAAAATCCATTTGAATTTCGACAAACAGCCTTCCTCCCAACGATTTACAAGTGTCTTACAACTGTAATTGCAGACAAGGTTTACTCTCTTTGCGACGAAAATAACATCCTAACAGAAAAAGAAATAGGATGTTGCAAAAACTCACGGGACAGTAAAGATCTAGTAACCACTGATGCTGTAGCCATTGCGCAAGCTAAAAACATCAAAAAAACTTGCATTAATGAACTTGCTTACATTGACTACAAGCAAACGTTCCCTTCGGTACCACATGACTATTTGCTTGGAGTTTTAGAAGTTTACAAGATCTGCCCACGTATCATCGACTTCTTATGTCGTGCGATGATGCTTTGGGGAACAAGATTCGAGTATTTTAATCATAGGCAACCAAGGACCACTAGATTAATTTGCATTACGGCGGTTGCCTTTCAAGGAGACTCATTTAGTGCATTATGGTTCTGTTTAGCGTTTAATTCATTGAGCAAAATACTAAATAGTATGTCTAATGGGTTTAAGATACATGACAACGAGGTTGGTCATGAACTGACCAATCTTCTGTGCATGCATGACCTGAACCTATATGCTAGTTCAAAGCAGAAACTTCAGTAAGTGATACATGTCACAAATAAGTTTTCTAATGACATTCACATGGAGTAGGGACTAGATAAATGCAGAGCAGCGCATTTAATCAGAGGAGAAATAGCGACCGCAGAATTGGAGAGCGAAAATGAGGATCATACTGAAGCAATGGCTGATGGTGAGTCATACAAATATCTGGGTATTCTTGAGTCTCAGCATACGATAGTTAAGATAAGCCTAATGACAGCCTTTACTTCAAGGCTCAGGTTGGTTTTAAAGAATTTATTTATTTGTTCAAATGCCGAACAAGTAGACCAATTACAAATGTACGCAAGAAAAAGTATCTAATAGCACGTTAGCTAAATCTTAACTTCATCTAAACTTAATCTAAACTTAGTCTACATTTTTAAAAATCTACTAGAATTCAAGATGACCGGAGTTTTCTCACCGACACAAAGCTATCCACGGCGAGCACCCCAAAACGTTAGATCAACATAAAAACATGAAGTGGACAAAAGGCATCCAATATTTGGCTGAAAAAGGGCGTCCTGTTTACGGAAACGGAGCGATTCGTGACAGCGATGAAGGGCAGGGTTGTCAGCACTAGAAGCTTTCCAAACATTTGTTACATCAAGACGTGGTTGACAGCTTCCGAGTGTGTGGAGATACCAACGAATCCATCGAGCACATTATTGATGGTTGTCGCGTAATGGCTCAGAGGAGATACACACACAGACATAATGATGTAGCGGGCATTATACATCAACAACTTGCCCTAAACCTAGGACTCTTAACAGAATGTATGCCTCTCTATAGATACATTCCAGTGCCCGTTTTAGAAAATAAAGAATACATCTTATACTGGGATGTTACTATACAGACAGATCATTATATCCGAGCCAATGGACCCAACTAATTAAAAATCGTTTTCGCAAATACTCCTGGTATCTTCGCATTTTGACTAGTTAAACTAGTTTTTACTCAATTCGTGTTTGAAAGGTTACTCATACTCTTATACAAATTATATGTATACAATTCATTCACGTATTACAAGATGAAGAATTTTCTTTTGACTTAGCATTGGTATTCTTCAACATAGCAAAAAAAATAAAGAGTGTGTTATTTTTGCTGACTACTGGTCATAATTATTGATTAAAAAAGACTGAGAGATCCCTCAGATTATATGAATAACGTTTCGACTACACATCGGTAGTCCTCTTCAAAATACAAAAATGGTTGACAACATAACCTATAAAATTACAGAGTAATAGAGTAACAGTGGAAATAATAACATACGATATTAGTAATCTCTAATTCTTTAACAATGAAAAGATGTGACAATGGAACAGATTGAAAAATAAATATGTAAGCATACTTGTGTGTTTAGTAAAAAGCTAAGAATTAAACAGCTGCGAGTAAAAAAATTTTTTTACAATTAAACGTTAAATTTGGTTGAAGAATTATTTTATAAATAAGTTTTGTGATTAGGTTGTAGAGAAGTAAAAAGATTACACATTTTGTATGACATCAGCTGCACGTTAAACACAGTATTTCAATAAATTAATATAAAAAGCCACATATCAAACACACGTTTGTTCTGTGCCAACGGCAAGCGAAGTGAGACGAAAAGTGTTTAAAGCGAAAGGCATATATAGAGACGCAGGGATGGTAAGTTATTTCCAATACAGGTATAATACATACAGTTACGGATTGAGTTCAGATTTACGATGACTTAAATTATTTGCAGTTTGTTGAAAGTATAAGACTATTATAAATACCACTGATGCCATCTATATCAGATCTAAAATTAACAGTGTTACTATTATTTTTAATAATATGATACATTTCCAAAAATAATCTCTTATAGTAAGACGATTCTTTAGATAAAATGACAACATTTTCAAAATCGAAAGTGTGTTTAAATTCTATAGCATGTTTGGCTAGAGCAATAGTACTATTAGTTGTACTACAGGATTTTTTATGTTCATTAATTCTTGTTATAATATATCTCTTAGATTGCCCAATATAACACTTACCACAATCTTTACAATCAATTTATAGACTGTATTTGTGCATTTCTCGATAGGAGTTAAGGTGAGAAGGAGAGTTAGGGAGAGTGAGAGTTAAGGAGAAACATCGACATCCAGGTTCTTTCTAAGCCCCAAGATCTGGCTGAGATGGATGATGTCCTTCGTGAGGATCTCTCGGAGGAGTCCGACCATGCGTCTCAAGGAGCTGTGCAACAACCTCATAACGCCCAAAAAACAATGTCCACCAATCACTGCCGAAGAGGTGAGGAAAGCACCGAGGGGCACGTAAAGCTTCTCCGCTGCCAGACCGGATGGTTTCGAGAACTCCTGGTGGAACAAGTTTACTTCTACACACTAGCATCTGGCCCGGATATTAACCTTGTATTTGAAGTCGGAGACGCCCATTCCGCAGTGGCTGGTGTTAGGACGCACTTATCCCTACCGAAGAAAGGCGACTTATCAAATCCAAGAAACTACAGGCCAATAAATTGTCTGAACATGCTGTATAAGATTTTTACAGCTATCCTGAACCACAGAATTATTTAGACGATTGGAACCGTGTGGAGAGAGATCTACGAACAACGTGGATCGAAAAGAGGCGCAGCAGGTCCTCGAGAAAACTTTCTAATCAACAGAAGCGTCTTCAAAGACGCTGCAGTCTACAAGCGCAATCTGTCAATGGCCTGGATTGATTATCAGAAAACTTTCGATTCAATCTCCCACAGACTTATCATCTGTCTGTAGAAAAGCTTGAGGGTTCATCCACACTTAGTGGAATGCATAGAGAGATTTATGCCTCTTTGGAAAACCAGATTTACTTTTTTACCTGGAAAACATCGCTTGACAACTGACAGCATCACCTTACAGAGGGTCATCTTTCAGGGTGACACCATGAGCCCTCTCCTCTTTTGCATCAAACATTTACCTCTACCTTTCGTTCTAGGCAATTTTCGTGGGCACCTATGCGGCGGATCTAATAATCGTAAGCATGAGGTCACTTATATATTTTATATGGATGACTTGAAGATCTATACTTTTGGGACACAGCATCTCAAGGATGCTCTAAAGATCATCGAGTGATACACACGAGAAATCGGTATGAACTTTGGATTGGACAAGTGCGCCAAGATTCATTTGCAACAAGGACGACTTTCTAGCGTTAGCGTTGATCCTCAACTCGTGGACAGAAACGCTATTAGAGACACCTTTGCGCTCAAGAGACCTACCTATACCTAGACGCGCCAGAGAGCCGCATAGAATATAACATCAGTGAAAGAGGCTCTCCGAAGAGAATACAAGCGTCTCCTCCGACAGATTTGGTCTTCCAATTTTTCGGCTTTGAACAAGATATCTGAAACTAACATGCTTGCCATACCGGTTCTACTCTATCCACTTGGGGTGGTTCGATGGACGAAGCACCAGCTCACGGCCCTGGATATCGCCACACGTAAGATCAAGCATAGGCAGAAAAGCTTGCATAATCATCAGAAGTGAGGAAAGTGCATTACTTCATCTAGATGCCTCACTTCTAAAAGCCGAGTGAAGAAGGCAGGGGTGAAAAACTTCCTCGAAGAGCTCCACGACAATAAAATGCAAGGGAACTTTCACAAAAATAGAAAAGACCATTCCTTGTCAATGGAGTTAACGTTTGCTATCCTTAAATCATCCGGACTTAATTCAGGCACAGAGGGTTTTATTTTCGCGTATCAGGACGGTGTCATTTCCACTTTGGTATACCGTAGCCGCATCTTATGTAAAGAAGTTCCCAGTGGTGCAGAGCATGTCATGCGCATTCTGAGAACCTATAGCACATATTATCCGGGTGCCTCACTCACGCGCACGGTGTTTATATACGGAAAAAAAGTTTGCCTGATATGTAGCTAAAAAAAACTGCGGGAATCTCTTCGTAATGACTCTAGATGCTAGAAAATCACCCTCCCAAAATCTGATCTGATCCTTTTTTTAAGATATCCGT
>JAUMHM010087245.1:0-28860 GCA_032362435.1 Melikaiella ostensackeni | reverse complement strand
GCTTCGTTACTCCAACAGATAGTGATACTTATTATTCTACACATCCCCTTCCAGGGCAGTTGTCATCGTTCACAGAACCTGTCGGAGTAGCAGAATTTCGTCACTTGTTCAAGAAACAAGATCATAATGAGAGAAAATCTACTTCAGCATTATCAAAGTAACAAAGATGCATGCATCATCTAATATCAGTGTGAGATAAAGCATATAATTATGCAGTGCGAGAATGTGCGAACTGCTGCTTCGCACGGTTGTTATTTGCATAATGCTGTCGACGGCATCAACTGATTTTCGACTAGCTTTCAATTTTCGCTAAGCGAGAGATCGGACGAGTGGAGTCTGGTCTGTTGGATTCAAAGTTTTTCCGGAGTTACGTAGCAAAGATTAAATGCTGGGACCGTGGTACCAAATCGGCTCAGGATTTGTACTCATCGACCTTGAAAACATAGGACATGACCACTTTGCATTGAAAAAATTGATATTTTACATAAAATTACAAATTTTCCACATTTTTTTTGAGGTGAGGGATGAAGTGTGACGCCATAGAACCACAACGATTCCGGATTCGTACTGTTTAGCGACCTCGAAAACAGAATACGAGTATGACCACTTTCCATAGACGGAAATCATGTTTCACCTGAAATCAGCGATTTTTCATGTTTGTGGAAGTTGGGCACGAAATGTGACGTGATGGAGCCAAACCGGCTCCGCATTCGGATTCAGCGACCTCAAAAACGTAGGGTTTTTCTGTTTGAAACATCGGCAACGGTTATTTTAGCTTTGGGTCTTAAATGGCTGACATGCGCACTTGACACATCCTCGCCCCTGAAATTATGATTTCATAGACACTGCTTCCGTAACGGATAATAACTTCTTTGCGTCCACTTCTGCCAACTTCAGAAACTCAGAGGGAGTTTTCTATAGTTCCCTGAGTACAAATGCTTTGACTTGATTTCGACTCGATTTAGTCGTGAAAATTCGACTCGAGATTCGAAATAAAGTCTGGCTCTATCTAAAAAATGAGATATCTAAAGATGTCTTCACTTCGTCTCCAATATTTCTTGATTGGGCACAATTTAAGGGAACCAAGTCGAAAAATAAAAACTTGGGAGCGTTCTTGTGCTCATTAGCCGAACTTGAAATCTTCATGAATTCGTGGTATAACTTTCCATCATAAATCGACTGCCCCGAACAATAAGTCTCTAACAAACTTTCCCGGAAACAGAGCGCATTAACTATATTATGCTTTGCTAGAGTGTCGTAATATTGTGTATACAACCTTTCTGGTAAACGATAATGTGAAAGATAGCAAAGATTAAAGAAAGGTTAAGAGCAGACTCACAGTATCAACTAATTCCAGAGCCCAGAATCCCAAATCCCAATATTCCAATTTTTCATCTCAGCACTTGCTTTGTAGCCATAATAAGATTATTTTCACAAAATTTGGGTCCCTTCTGTGGAAAATTATAGAAAATACCATTTTTGGTTATCCTTTATGGGTCCGCCATTTTGGAAATTTGAAAAAATGGTATAGGGGTAAATATTAACCTATTTGGCCGAGATATGAAGCACATCATTTTTCTGCCATTGGAAGGAAATCCGCTTCTGAAAGCAAAAGAATTTTGAAAACAAATTTTGACTACGTATTTAAGGGTCACCCTGCTGTACGAGAACAAGCTCCAAACGATGTGAGTTTAAACCCTGCTTGGAGCCTATACGGGAATCGATGAAACGAAAGAGTGATTCGAAATTCGTAAAAGAACTAGCTGAGATCATTTGCGGTAGGGCTAAACTCCAATGATTCTGTTATCAGAAACTGAGTTGTAGCAATTCTCATGAAGCAGATGTTAGAGAGGAAATAACGGCTTCAAAATACAAACTGATACAAGGTGCAATATGTATATTAATTGCATACCTTTATAAATATTAAAGTTGCATATATTACTTACTTGAAGTAAACAAGAATTTTATAATTTCTCCACAATTTCACTTTCTTCTGTTTCTTTCAAAGTATTTTTTATTGCAATTCTACTTCATAAGTCATTCAAATAATGCAAGTTTGTTAAGTTGTAGTTATAGACAATATATACTTAAAATTTTTATGTCCTTTTGTTCACTTTTACATTGCAGATCAACTTTATGAGAAGATTAGTACAGTAACATTTAACACTGACGGAGTATCTTTATTTACTAGCTCAAGCTACATGATGTGGCCAATTTTTCAAATGCTAGATGAATTACCAGTACATGTTAGAACAAAATAGTTGATATTGGTTTGTCTTTAATTCTACAAAGACAAGCCAAACATGAATGTCTTCCTCTGTCCATTTGTTGACAAAATTATACTCTTGCAACAAAAGCACTCCAGTGCAAGATGAAAGAGAAAGAAGCTTGCATTGAAGTTTTTATTCAAGTTTGTTGTGTCGATTCATCAGCTCGCGCTCCAGTTATGGGATTTGCTTAATTCATTCGACCTCATTGCTGCCACCAGTGCCTGCACCCTGGAGAGTGGATTCAGAATAAAGCAGACAAACGCCGTTCTGAATGTAAGAGGTATAGTTTCCAGGATTGCGTTCCAAAGAAGAGGAACATTGAGGACACCATAAAGCATATGAAAAAATAATTGAGAAATATATTTCAATAAACTAGGTAACAGTATTCTTTCAAAAGCATTTATTTGAATGAATAATTATTCATATTGTCTATCAACTTTTCATTCAGTCCAAACTATCGTACTCTTAAAATATAAAGTTTAAATTGAATAATAAAGTATTGTAAATTGATAGAATTTATAGTTGAAGTGTCTTTTTTATTCTTCATGACTTACACTTAATGCGTACTACTTATTGCAGTTGATTGTGATACAGGTACGTCAACCTCCTTTTCTTCCATGAGTAGAGGTGATTTTTTTGTCTTCCATCCGGGGATTGATATTTCCTTAAATGGCACTTTACCAAAAACTGCTATTCATAGTTTCACAGAAGAGCTGCCTGTGGAGTTTTTTGTCCTTCATCCGGTTTCTCTTGTCATTCATGACACAGCCGGATTTAGAAAATACTCTTTCACAGGGCATTGATGTGGCAACTACACTCAGATACTTCAGTGCAACTTTCGACAAAACTGGGTAGGCGTCTTCCGTTTTCACCCAGAAGCGAATGGGATCTTTAGTCATCTCTAAATTATCAGTTCAAAGATAAACAGTCAACTCTTGCAAAGTATTGTCATCTGAGCTTGAAGTTTCCTTCCTTTTGCGTTTAGCATTGCCAAAGTTGGCTTCGTGATGTTGCCATAGCGAGAGTCTTTTCCTTTCATTCCCTATTTCCATGCTCTCAACTAAAAAAGAAAAATAGTATAATTTTTTTAATATTTCAAGGTTTATAAATACATTGTATATTAGTATTTATTATAATATCGTAAGTGGGACCTACCTGATGAATTAACCGGGTGTTTCGCTTTCGAAGTAGATGTTTCATCCCTCTTATGCTCCTGCATTAATTTTCTGATTTGAGTGATTGCACGGGCGCTTTTAGTTATTTAATGTTAGCTTCCAAACCGTTTATCACGGGTATGACGAGGCTCGCAGTTACATATTTCTGTCCACTTAACTCTGTAGTGGCAACTTCCAAGGGACCAAGCACATCAATAATTTCTTGTAGAATTTCAAATTCTCTAGCCGTGATCATTAGAGGCGCAGAAATTTTTTCGTGAATTATCTAATTGACAACTTTTTGAAGCTCAATAAATCTTTTAAGCATGTAATACAAGGAATTCCACCTCGTATCCACGTCTTGTTTCAATTTAAGATTGCTCTTCTTACGCAACAAATCGCTTGCGTTTACGCATTTTTTAAACCAGGCGACGATGTTTTTTATTTTTACAATTAAGTCATGCAATCCCACTGTCGCTTTTGAAGAATCTTGTACGAGTGGATTTAGGGTATGTGCAAGCTTTTCTGGAAGATTTTCAGATGTGTATCTCGTATCCAGTTCGTACACGCCCAATATTCCAGACATTAATTCTTCTCGTCGAAAATGCACTGTCACACCAAAAAAACTTCTATTATTCTTCGTATCCGTCGAAACATCAGTAGTAAGAGTCTCTTCATTTGTTTCGTTTGAATCACTGTGGCTTTGATTAACTTATCATAAACCTCTTTATGATTTAATTTTATATAGTTAAACATATTTGTTAGTGTTACCTAAACTGCGCACGAAGGATTACGCTACGTTTGTACAATGCTTGCATTGCATTATATTTTTATCCTTTGTGGATAAAAAGTACTTTCGCACTGGACTACGGCCCTTTGCACCACTCATGTTGCAAAAGTTCCATACACTGCTATGAAAAAGTTCAAATCAAGAAGCAAACGGTAATGCGCAGTGAAGTGCGCATGCGCTGTAACCATGGTTATTAAAGGAGAACGGAGTGAACCATAACCTAATCATAACGTCTATGTAATTGAGAAACATTATCGCAAGTGCAGTGAAAGAAAATAGGAGTGACTTGTTTGTTTATTAAAATCAAGTGCAGTGCTAGAAGCAGTAAAGAAGGATAAGCAGCACTTCTCATTCCACGGTAAGTGAATTTGTTATGCATATCATAGTTATAATATAACTGTGATGTACGCACAACATTAGTGTAACGTTGCTGCGTCATTGTATATCGTAAGCAAGCTTCTTCATTCACAGCTATCCGGAGCACGCTTTTTTCTCCGCTGGCGTAAGCGAATGCCAGATAAATTTTGAATCCATATAAAGTATCATCGTAGGTAGAAACATAAAATCCTTTGAAGTGTTTTCATAATTCGAAAGCGTCAATTGGAAAAGGGGGAAAAAAATCAATTTCGGAGCCGCATCTTCCCTCGTCCTTGCTCTGGTGCGGGCTCTCGAAGGCTTCAAGCGTGCTCCTGATTATTTATTATATTGAGAGAATGAAAAGTAATTGATCTATTAGAAATTCATTGCTTTGGTTAAAGAATTGACTATTGTTTGAAAATTTGTGTTTTCTTGTTGAAAATTAAACTGCTTGGTTGAAAGTTCAAACATTTTGTGAAATATTTTTTTTGTTGAAGGTTCATCGGTTTTTTTACTTTTTTCAGTTAAAAATTTGTCTTTCTTGGTAGAAAACTAATCTTCTTGGCATGAAGTGTCTTCTTTTTTATTGAAAATGCAACTGTGTGGTTGAAAATAAAGTGTACTATAGAAAACGCATATGCTCGTATTGGAAATTTCGTAACTGAAAAATCATGATTTGCTGAAAATTCGCCTCTTTTGGAAAATTCATTATTTAAGTTAAAAATTTATCTCTTATTGAAATTTTCAGTACTTTGTGAAAAATTAAACTCGTTCTTTGGAACTTGAACCACTTTGTAAAATATTTTATTTTTTTTTGTTCGAGGGTTCATCTGTTTGGTTAAAAATTCGATTTTTTTTGTGTAAAATCAATTTTTTTCATCTGAAAATGTATTTTTCGATTAAATGTTGAAAATTTATCTTTTTTAGTTAAAAATTTGTCTTTCCTGGTAGATAATTGATCTTCTCGGTTTAAAATGCCCTCTTTTTTTATTGAAAATGCTACTGTATGACTGAGATATTGTCTTAGACAATTTCTATCAATTTCGCGGTATTTTTTTTATCATAAAATTTTGTTTCTGTTTGCAAGAAATCCTCTGTTCGATGAAGCTGACACTAGCTCAGTTCTTTCTGAAGGAGAGAAAATCGTGAGACCAAGAAACATCTTAGAAGGTTCTTTGTGCTTTTTTCTTTGCTATTATGTTTATGGCTACACGTATGGAATTAACTTCAAGTCTTGGAATTCATACAACGGTAAGATAACTGGAAAAATCATGACTTCTTCTTCATATGAATTTGTCTCATATGCAAAATAACAAGAATTTTTCTGATTGTTTCAGTGTTTTCCAGAAAATTAATCCTTTTTCTTGTCATAAGAGGGACAAGAAAGCGAGGAGGAACCTGCACACGATAAATGCGCAGGTGCAAGAGCTCATGGATAAGGTGGAGGAAAACGAAGAAAATTAGACTTTCGTGCTCCTGCCGCCACTATTTTTCATTGAAAACTCTACTATTATATTTTTGGTTTAGAATACATCTCCTTTGGTCAAAAATTCTACTATTTGGTAGTAAAATTTAATTGTTTCGTTAAAAGTTCATCTTTTGTGGTAGAAATGTAATCTTTCTTTTTTTCTAAACTCATCTTTCTTCGTTAGAAATTAACTTTTTTGAAAAATTAAACTGTCTTCTAAAAAATACATTTTTGTTATTTTGCTTGAAAATTCAACAATGTTGTGAAGCATCAACGTTTTGTTGAAAATTCGTATTTCTGGTTTAGATAAAATCAACTCTTTCGTTGAAAATGAACTTTTTTGTTGAAAATACAACCATTTCGTTCAGAATTAGCTATTTTTCATAGAAAATTTAAATTTTTGGTTAACCATTCCCAAGATTGTTATAATTTTTTGATATTAAGTTATGAATTTTTGTCGCCGCAACGCTTATTTTCCGTTACCTAATAGTTAGTAATATAAGATAAAAAAATTTTTCATCCAGTTCGAACAACTTTTTTTCTCAGGAGTTGCACTCCCCAAAGTGGCCGCCTTTTTGAGGATCATCCATATACGTTTTTGTAGATATTTCGTGGATTGCAATAATTCTTGATACAATTTGTTGCTCTAGGGCTTAAATAAACTCTGCATTGATCAATACTATGTTTTCTTCATTATAATAGATATTTTCCCCCAAACAGTATTTTCTATTTATCAACTTCGTACGTGTATGGAAAAGATACAAATTAGGTATATTAAAAGTAGTACCAGCATATTGTGCATTTCCCATACACAAGTACGGACAAAATACCAATTTTAATGTAAGGAGATTAGTGTTTCTGTATGGCAAATTTACCATACACAAGTGTGGAAAAAATACCAATTTAGTATAGCAAAATTACATACTGTATATGGTATATTTTCCATATATAGGAATGTTTAAAAACTTCCCATACATGTATGGGAAATTTACCATGATTTTTCTTGCAGTGCACATACTGAAATTATACATAACTTTAAAATTTGATAATCTACAAAACAGTTTATGAAATCGAGAAAAGAAGCTAAAATATACAAACTTATTTTACAGACTGATTGTTTTTGAGAAGTTTATTTCTTAAATCAAATAACGATATTTAATATGAACGAAGTAACACTATTGCTGAAGAAAATTGTATGCTACAATTTCATCAAGGAAAATTAATTCAGGGTGGCCGTTTTAATCAAGAAAAAAGTCCCCGGTTTTTTTCCGGTTCACAAAAGTTGCTTGCCGTCATTGAAATTTAGATTCTAACTCTTGAAGTTAAAATTTTTTTCATTTGAATTCATGAAAACTGACCTTATAATTAAATTGCTCAATAATTTAGACGTATAAAATAAAAGCTTCTTACACTTTCCACTTGAAAAATTTTAAGTATGAAACATTAAAAATTAAAAGATGACAATTTTTTTCAATCAAACTTTTTAAATTAAAAGTTGAATTATTATCATATTAAGTCGTTACAATTTGATAATTGTTCAATTTTTATTTATAAATCAAAACTTGTTTTGAAATCTTTTTAAATATTCTCCCAAAATTATTTTGTTATAATAAAAAATCACTCCAAATTTTCCCACGAAACTTTAAAACAAATTTTTTAGTATCTTGAATCCTTTCAAAAACCTTAGAAAGCTTCATAATTTCATTTAAAAATCTTTAAAAATCTACATTTCATTTTACATTCATTGGAATCTTTGGAAATCTTTTGAAATAATCTGTTGAAACTAATTTTTCAAAATTAAAAATCATTTTCAATTTTCCTAGGAATCTTGAAAAAATTTTGTTCGAAATCTTCAAAAACCTGCATTATGTTTTACATTTTTTGAAATTTTTTGAATTTAAAAATTTTTTTCCAATCAAATCGAAACCTCTCAATATCTCTTGAAGTTACTCGAATTTTTTCTGAATTAATAATTGTGAATCGTTCTTTATTCATCAAAATTTGTTTCTGTTTTGAAATCTTCTCAAATATTCATTTGAAATTTAATTCTTCAAAATGATACAAAACACTGAAAATCTTCCCAAGAATCTTAAGAAAACTTTTCATTATACTAATATCATTCAAAATCCTTGAGAAGCTTCCACATTTTTTATTTCGGAATCTTCAAAAATTTATATTTTGTTTCAAATCTTTTGAAATCTTTTCAAGTTTTGAATTAAGTTTGAATCTTTTCAAAACTTCTAAATATCTCCCCAACTTACTTGAGTTTTTTCTAACTGAATAATTGTTTAACTGTTATTTATACATCAAAATTCAACAAATTCACTGACAAATAAATAAAATTTTAAATAGAACATCAAGGTAACATTGTAACATTCAAAGTTTAATTTAGCTGTATGAAATTTTAACGATTTGAGACTTTCTGTTTTAAACAATTCTATTTCAAATTGTTTATTTTTAAATAACTCACTAATAATTACCCATTTTGAATAAACAATGAAACATTGCTAACCATCAAAAAAATTCCTTTTTTTGATTAAAAATGTTTAAATTGAATGAGTTAGGAATCGAATATTTTTGAATGAAACAATATTTGAATGTGACATGAAATTTAATAAAAGCATTTAATTATAAATCTAATAATTTTGAAGGTTAATGTCGGTAAATTGTTTAATTTAAAACAACAGATTCAGAATCGTCCAGTAAAATCAATAAATTATTGTTTAATTTCGAATAATCGAAATACAGTTCAATATTAAAAATGATTAATCAATTCATTTTTACAGTTGAACAACTGGAAACGTTCTTTGTTAAAAAAATTTAATTTCAAACGTTATTAATTTTTTCTCTTTTAAGTCTTTAAAACTACATTTTTGAATTCTTTCAACTGAAAATGTACCCTAAAAAATGAAGACCTAAAGTGAAAAATTTTATAGTGAAATATTTTACAATTACACATTGTAAACTGAATGATTTCATGGTTGAAAAAGTCAGCAATTGGACTTAACATTCTAAAAAAGTTGAAAGCAAACTTATTTTTAATTGCAACCGACCAGCCTATAATTAAATGTAAATACAATTTTGAAGTTGTAGAGTTTAGATTCTCAAAAACAAACTTGTCATCAAATATTTCTGAATCATAAATTTTGCTTTGATTAATATTTATTGTACATTACTGTACATAAAAATTTGAAAAGGGCTCTAATAAATGTTTTCAATTTCTTCCAAACAATCCATCCAGATCCAAAACTCCAACCGTATAATATTAATGTCTAGTTTAAGGTTATGAACACTCAGCACATGGTTTAAGATATTACGTGGTGCATTTAACTTTTCGTCTATAAATAAATATTAACACATCGAATAATTAATAAATTTTTTGATTAATAAACAATTTCTAAAAACTTACTTGTGAAGTTAGTTTGGTGAAAAAACGTTAAGCATACGAACCTGACATCACAAAACATCACATTGAAAACAATGGAAACAGTCGGTATCGATAATCGGATGTCAATATCGATATGGATGATTGATATACCGATATTAAAATATCGAAGTCAAAATATCGATATTTCCGATATTCTGATTTCGATATTGCATCACTACATGGAATGGGCAGCTGATTCAATGAAACCTGTGTTAGGTGTGAAGAATCCATGCCATTTGATCAATTTAATTTCCTTTAATTCCATTTTTGGCTGTGTAGCAGACAGCATGCATTACTTTTCTGGAATAGCAAAACAGATTGCTAAAATGTGATTAAAAGTAAGAGAGAAGGTAGATTATTCTCTGAAACCAATATTCCTGAAATTATACTGTTTCGCGCAATATCAAAATACCCCAAAAAATTGTTAGACTTACACGTTTTTCTACGGAAAAAGAAGAAATTAGCACGTTTGAAATGGACTTGGCTGATCAATCACAACACAAATTTATGTCGAAAACAGAGACATCGTACTCAAAAGCATGTATGATCTTTAATGCTCACTACATTTTCGGCTCATAGAATAGGAAAATTATGTCGCACCGAAAAAGAAGTTTCATAGAAAAAGATTTTATAATACAGTTGTTTATACACGTCGTCAACGAAAGATAACAAGCGATCCGACAACTCTTTCGCTTAGTCATCTAATGGTTTTTATGTACCTAATTTGTACTCTTATTAAACTTATTCACATGCAATAATGTTGTAAGCTGTCAATTCGATCCCGGGTGTTTTCACTTCATTTGTATTTATACGCGTATGATGCTCATTTAATGAGCACGTTGCTTTCTCAAAGAGGAAGCATCAACGATTATTTTCAATATTTAAAATTAATAATGGAAATGTCCTAAAATAATAGGGGTTGCTCACCATAAAAATACAAAAAAATAGTTTAATCGTTCCATCTCGAATCAAGGAGTCTTTTCTATTCTTGCATCAACTCTGAATTAAGTTCATGAAAATATTTTTACTGTGAAAAAGCAGTTTTTCAAGTATCATGAATGACAATGACTTTCTTACTTTTCAATGAAATGTATTCATACCATAGGTCAATCTATTCATAAAAGCCAAAATCGAGTATTTGCAATGGAACCGCTCCTCCCTTCGATTCAACGTCATTTTTCAGGAATAAACTTTGTATAAGGCGTAATTTTTATTCATTTTACTCTCGATGTAGGCGCAACAAATGAATATTATAATAAAAGGAAATTAAAACTAATTTTGACTCCATGCCGGAATGGCTTATATCACTTCTATACTAAAATTAAAGCTTCTAAGCACTCTTGATCTGGGAGCCGAAAAATGAACCTCAGTTCTTGAGCAATGCGTGACCAATACCTGTTTTAGAGATAAATTTGCAAACACAAATTAGTACAAATGAAAAATCTATAAAAAAGACCACTGTAAAAAATATATAAATATTTTTAGTGTGTTTTCCTCTGACCACCATTTTGTATGGGTAGCGAAGGTATTGCTTTCATTTCTAGAAAGTATTTTATCAATGCTTCTATGTAATACATGTACACCCTTCTAGCAATCCTACTTTTGATAGGTATCAGGATACCAATTTATCACTTTCATGTTACAGTAAAAACCTTTTAATTGAAACAATGCCATTTTACTCTTGAAATTCTTTGAATGCACAAAATTACACAAAAGAAGTCAGTTATGAGTAATAACATCCTCATCAACAAAATTGTAAATATGTCATGATAAAAATTAAAACAAATAAGAAATCTGTAAAAAAACCATTGTAAAGAATATAGTAGGAAAAACATTAAATGTTTCATCGCGTTCCGTAACTGGGCCTATTGTAGGTTGTAGATTAGGATACCATTAAATAGAAAATCGAGATTCCAGCTACCCGAAATTACGCACCTGACTTTGATGCGTGTGTTTCTAGTAAAAAACCCGTATTAAGGTAAAGAAGTAAAGAATAAGTAATAGCGTTTTGAGCATTTTTTCGTAAAAATTAGGGCATGGCATCCAAATTCCAGCTACCCGAAATTACCCACCTGACTTTGATGCGTGTGTTTCTAGTAAAAAACCCGTATTAAGGTAAAGAAGTAAAGAATAGGTAATAGCATTTTGAGCATTTTTTCGTAAAAATTAGGGCATGGCATCCAAATCGTTCAAAAGTTTAAAAAATGTCAGTCGGCCATACGGCCAAAAGTTTAAACGGTTAACCGTGCAGTCAGTCACAAAGTCGATTCTTGGCTGGCCAAAGGATATTCAATCGGTTAAATTCAACACGTGCCACCAAAACTGACGTGAATTTCTTTCAGAAGATCTGTCGTAATGACTTATGTTAGAGAAGGTTATATCAAGTTATTCCTTGCTTTGTAAATTAGTTTTAAAAATAAGAAAAACAGATAGTGAACAAATATTTAAATCTACAGGATTCAATTACCTACTTCAAGAAAATCTTGAGAAGCAGAGTTTAATGCTCATTATAAGGAACCGCAAATATTACGATCCACTTTATTGGTGAAAAACAAAAATTCAAGAAATTCCCAAGTATTGCACGGCCCGCTAGAAAATATCTCATCCTTCCAGCTCCTTTAGCATCTTCGGAAACAAGAGTATTTTCCTCTGCTGGCAATATAATCACGCCCAAAAGAAATTGTACGAGTATTTTACCTAAAACTTCCTAGACCTCATGGCCATCAAAAGAGATCTTAAATCCGGCGCTTGATTGAAATTTGAAAAAGTTGTAATGAATTCAAAAAATAGCAATACTGATATATTAAATAACATAATAATAATGATAAAATAATAATAATGCTAATAAAGTAATAAATATTTGAATTCTCTCAACATGTATTTTGTTGAAAAATTTATATGGTAATTGTTTTTCTCATTCTTAAAAATAATTTGCAGAGCAAGGAATCCTACATTTTATCTTATAAAACACTTAATACGTATTGAATATTTAACATGGATGAATATTGTGTTGGTATAAATTCGACCAAAAGTATTAAAACTTGTTTGCGTTAATATAACCTGATATAACCTTCTTTAACACAAGTCAATTTGATAGATCTTCTGACAGAACTTCACGTCAGCTGGTGGCACGTAGTCGATTTAAGCAATAGAATATCGTGCCGCCCAAGATTCGATTTTGTGACTGACTTTGTACGGTTGACCGTTCAAATGTTTGACCACATGGTCGATTGGCAGTTATCAAATTTTTAAACGATTAAGACGCCATACCCTAGTAAAAATTTTATTTTACAAATTGAACCTAATGGCGTACTTTAAATTTTCAGGAAGTGCCGACGCGAGGATGACACTGCAAGTTGAATCAAGTGACTGTCTTTTACACGATTCCTCAGATGACGTAGCATAGACACATAGATTCTGTTGTAATAAATACAAATTTATTTTCTAATGAAGTTATTTCATTTTACTACCATTATTCATTAATACTTACATATTTAAGAATTTAGTTCAATACTAAAAACTTGTCTTTATTTTTCAGTTCAGAATTGTAATCAGCGACCCCAAAAACCCGCTGACACTGTATTTAAGATGAATGCAAAAGTTTTTTAGCATACTCGATCGCCATATTGGATCCGCTTTTTGTTCTTGAAGATTTTGACTTTAGATTCATCATCAGCCATCCCAGAAACCCCCGAGTAACAAGTTTTAGCCAAATTTGAAAAGGCTTTCATATTTTGACTAGGTTTTTGCGATTCCGTCCCACCATGCAACGGGGAGAAATTGATGAGCTTGTAGTTAGAAAAAGGCGCGTTTCTTACAAATACTTGATTCAGGTATAAAATGATCCACATGAATATTTGGTGCAGACGCAAAAGCCGCAGTATGATTGTCTTTATTGTAGCGGATGAGAGACTGAGAGGTCTAGTACGATATACAAGGGTTATGAGAGGATTTGAATGTGGAACGAATGATTTCTCCATAGTTTCAGAAATGAAAATAGGTCAAAGATGGAAGAGAAAAAGAAGTGATTATAATTCGAATCCCGTATGCCTGGTAAATTGCCCCGGATCCGGGACAAGTTGGTTATTTTGTCGCGAAAGGGGAAAGGTGTCGTGACCTTCTAAGGGAGCTGCTGGGAATATACCGAGAATATTCGCATCAAATGATTGTTCTTGTCATTGGTGCTCTCAAAGGTGCTAAACCATCGCTGGTTTGTAACCTCGAAGTCATAACCGCGCGCCAGAAAAATGCTAAGACACTTGGTCATTTTCCTGTATGGCGGTTGCTCTCAGGGGTACCCTGCGGTGGTTGTTTGCCCCAGTATATATATATATATATATATACACTGGGACCTCGACATACTTCCCCTCGACTTACTGCCTTCCTAGAATTCTGCCAGCTCGCACTCGTAGACGAGGGTGCCCGGGGGACAGGGGAAGACGCGCGACGACCTTGACGCAATCACGCAATACCGTAGCGACAAAGTAGGCAGTTCGAACACACGCATATTATGTATCCCTACTTAAAATGGTTCATACGGCTCTGACTGTTTACATCGTAGAATTTCTTGGAAGAGCCTCACGGTCAAAGTAGGCAATGCCCGAGACTGGAGCTGAGTCGAGGTTCTAGTGTATATATATATATATAATAAACATAATAAATAATTGAGGAGGACATCTTGTGAATCTTGGTAGCACGAAATGCGATCCAGGGACCGCGATCCATGTTGTCTGAAGATGACAGTGAGTGTGGGCAGCTGCAAGTGGACGTGTACATAATAGATGGTCTCTATCGTAAAAGTTGAATAATGAATAATATTATTGTTATTATATATATATATATATATAAACTAGTAAAGATTCTGGAAGAGTTCATGTGTGACATTTATTACTGTAATATATAAGAGGAAAAAGGAGTAACGTTAAAATGTGAAGAATACTAAAAACGCTCTTCAATTCATCACGCCCATATATTTATTTGATGAAATAGTATATCTTCATCATTACAGAATATGATTTTATATCTGCAGTTGGATCAAAATATTAGAAGAAAGTAACTGGAAACTATTCACTAATCATAATCCAATCAGCCTTGCTGTAATTTCAATTGCTGTTAACGTTTTGATACGATTTCGGATCATAAACGATATTGTATTTAAGTATTACTTTTCATTTGTGGAATTGATTGTGTCCGTGTCTTCTGAAATAATCCCGGTAAATTTGATATGCTCCAATGTTTACTTGAGGGGTTTCTTGATGGATTGGTGAATGGTTTTCTTCATTGATTGTTTGATTGTTCGCTTGCAAAATTGGTCTGCGTAGACCAGCAGCCTTATCTTCTGCACGAACAAATGACAAGCGACGGTTAACACCCAATCTCGCAAGTTCTTGAGGGTTCAGACTTACAAACTTGTTCTTGTCTAAGTCAAATACATTATTCGTTTCTCCAAACAAATTAGATAGTGGTCTAACGACATCTCTCTCCTTCCATCCAATGATGACACGATCCCTTGCTAATAAAGTTGAATTTTTGTTGAATACAGTCATCCCATCATTAACGATTCTCCGTAAATAATCTAACTGTCTATCAGGTCTGTATTTGAATGCCATGATAGGAGGTAGGATGTCGTGGGATTCAGGGAATAATTCCCTCAAAGTCGTCTGTGAACTTAATTCTGTAAGAAGAAATAGAAACGGGAGGATCTTAATACATATGATAAGTGGTGTCTGGCCTCTTGCCCGCTGCGCGTGCCTACCACCCATGAAGGTTTTTTTTTGTATGTATAGTAAGATATATTAATTAATGTTTTTCTTTTCTTGTAACGCAGTCTAATATTCTAAGAAGATCAAGGTTTTCTTTTGAGGATGGTTTTGTGATTTTCTGTCTCAAAATCGTAGAATTTTACATTAGAGTGACCTAGGGGGTATCTTTTTTTAAAATTAAAGATGATCCCTTACCGAATGCAGGAAAATTATGGAGAACATGTGGAAAAATGTTTTGACCTAGAAAATTTATGTTAAAGTTGGTATTCTTGGCAAAAAAAATCGTTTATTGAATGGCAAAACCAATTTTACTAGAAATTGATATCAGGGTGTTTTCGGATCACTGATCTCAAATACAAAGTCAAAATTTCAAAATACAAAATGGCGGATTAAATGTGGCTGACCAAAGTTGTAAAACAAAACCGATTTGAAGTTATTAATTCCTCGAACTATGACGTGTCTCTGGTTAACGCTTGGACGACGTGATATAACCTGCATTTTTGTTGCTGTAAGTTGCATCCATATTAACTGATGTGTTCAAAGATTGAACTTGCCTTCTCCGAAACCATGTTTGCTGGAAAAATTATTGTTGAATATAAATATTAAGAGCAGTGATTTTCAAAGGTAACTGGGTCGTCCATG
The DNA here is from genome assembly GCA_032362435.1 of Melikaiella ostensackeni. NCBI lineage: Eukaryota > Metazoa > Arthropoda > Insecta > Hymenoptera > Cynipidae > Melikaiella > Melikaiella ostensackeni. The sequence goes on along the minus strand of JAUMHM010087245.1, from coordinate 12,990 downwards.
TAAGAAAAGTAAAAAAAAGTGTTAAAACTGGGAGGAAAAACGTACTAATAAAAGAGACTTCTAGAGCGACTATTTACAGACGAGCTAAAGCAGTTTTCATTTATGTAGAAAAAAACATGGTTGTTATCGAATTACCCGCTGAAATTGGCAAAAGAAACTCTTTTAACACAATAAGTTTGAACGAAACGAAGCAAATTACACATACACCCGAATCAGCCCTATTTTTTTATCTAGAATACAATGTTATCGAAAGAAGTTATTGAGCTTCAGCAGTTTTGAGTTACAAGTCATCTGGAACGGAAGTTTAAGTGCCTCTACAGTATATGCTCAATAAGACTACTGAGCGTTTGTGCGATTTCGTTGCTTTTAACTGGAATAAAAGACACTTATGTAGTTTAGAATTGATCACCACTTTGGGGTTTGATAGCTCATCAGGGCATGTCAATCTCCACCAGAAATGTAGAAATCCGAACAATGAAAATCCAAATGCACTGCATTCTTTGTTTATGAGCAGTATGACAATTATAAAACCGAAGAACTGTAAGTTAGAGATGTTTTCTTGGATAAATTGAACTCCTCGAAGGATGCGCTTTTGTGGATCTCCCAGAATTGCGCTAGTGAAAGAAGAAGATTTAGCGACTATTCGGGAACTTAATCGAATGAAGGGAGAAATGTAAGAGCTTAAACCCCACACGTTTACTATGTCCAATAATAAAACATTCAAAGTGAGTTATGACGTTTCGCAAACACTGCTAGATGGCAAATGCGCTAATAATATCATTGAAAACAAAGTTACAAGTAGATGTCTAATGTGTTTAAGAACTGCAAAATTAAAGTTTTTGACCATATGCTTCATTTGTCTTACAGAATGACTCTGAAAACATGGGATGTAAAGCAGAGTTTGAAAGGTGATTTATTATCGATTATGGCTCACCTATAAAGCTGGAATTTGAGTAAAGAATATAGTTTTTTTTTATGCTTTAATTTTTTTAAGCTTCTAATATATCTCTAGTTCTATTTATCATATTCCACTATCAGGAATATTGTTTTTGGTAAAACATAAAGAAGGATTATCCTAATTCAATTATTATTGAATTAAAATGCAAAAAATGAGAAGATGCACACTTCTTGGGTCTTTCGTGAAACCTTTGTAGTCATAAAATTTTAATTTTGTAGAACAATTTGAGACCAGAAAGCATTTTATGCAAAAGAAAATTTTTTAAAAATCGGGCTTAAGAGTTGGTCAAGTACTGCAAGGCCATGGTACAACTAACACTGGAAACCTGGCGAGAAGGTACTTCCAGCAACCGGAAGCGCAGATACTAGAAATTGATTGCCAGTTGGTTTTCGATCTTGCGCTAATCTTATTGGCACTCAAATGTAAAAAAAAACAACTAAAATTGGATGACCTGGAAACATTCTGTTGGAAAACCTACTGCCGTCATTACGAACTTTATCAATGGGCCAGCATGAACTCAACTATCTACAAACTGTTAGAGCGCAGGTGCCAGATTGCCAGGAAATTTCCATTACCAGTAGCTTATTTTGCTGAGGACGCAAACGAATTGTAGCACAAGTTGTACAGAGAGAATTTTATTTCTCATTTGCGACAAAAAAAGCAGAAGGATCAAAGTTAGACGTATTCAGTAGAGTCATATATCTCACGGATCCGAAAAAATCTGTTAAATTAATAGACAAGAAAATAAACGTTCACAAACGTAAAAAAGTTTCGAAAGACCTAAAAAAATTGATCAAAAAGGGTTATATTGATTATACAGTTTACAATTAATCTATTGACCTTTACATTTCACTGGCCTGTGGTATATTAATGTTAAAGTTATTTAAATTATTAAATTAAAAACATTCGAGAAAACTATTTAAACCAGTGATATTCCGGAAAAAATCAATTTTGATACTAATTCTGTTATAAGCTTTGCGAATTACAGCATGAACATATAGTATACCTTTTTTTGAGATTTAAATTATAAATTCTTCGCAGAGAAAATGGAGAGCATGATGTCACTGGCAGGGATGGTACAAGTGTGGAAAGCGAATCTCGAAAAGTGTCCACGGTTTCATTTTCTCATGCTAATATGATTACATTTTTGTGATTGTTGTAATAGTTATTATAATGCTATCATACTTCAAATCCTTTTCTACTGTTTTTACATTATACTCACCTCAATGGTCGAAGTGCTACATTAAATAACTTTACTGATCTTATTTTGTCAAATAATTCAATCTTGTTTTATTGAAAAAATCATGACTACAAATATATGTGTTGACAAATTTCAAGAGTCGCGTGATTTGAGAAGAAAACACTGCATAAGCACCCCTACAATGGATTGCCACATTAGACCACCCAAATGAATTTTGAAATTCTGACTTCGGATTTGAAATCATCATCCCGAAAAGCCCGCAAGTAGCAGTTCCTAATCGAATCTGTTTTGTTGTACAATTTTAATCCGCCGTATTATATCTGCTATTTTTGATTTTTCAATTTAGATTTTGGATTTGAAGTCTGTGCCCCGAAAAACCCGCTAGTATTGATTTTCAATTAAATCGGATGTGTTTTCGCAATTTTGATCTACCATATTGGATCCGCCATTTTGAATTTTGAAAATCTGAATTTGAATTTGAAATCAGCGACCAAAACATCCCGAAAATAGCAATTTTCAGTCAAATTGGTTCTGTCCTACGATTTTGAGCCGTCATATTGGATCCACCATTATTTTATACGAATAAATGTGTCGCACATAAAATGTAAAATCTAAGCGGCCGTGGTATTCAATAAATGATTTTTTTTACCAAAAATGCCAACATCAACAGAGATTTTCAGGGTCAAAATATTTTCTACTTGTTCTCTATAGTTTTCCTGTATTCGTTACAGTTTCATCTTTAGTTTTAAGAAAATGTATCCCTCTAGGTCCTTCCAATCTGAGGTTATACGATTTTGAGGCAGAATTTCACAAAACCACCCAATGTGCAAGAGTGTGCTCGTAATGTTCGGGAACTAATTAAAAGTTAATAACTATTATTGTTATGAACAATTTTTGTAAGAAGATAACAAGTTCCGTATTTCATAACTATTATATATTCACAATTACCATTTTTATAAACAAATTTGATAAACAGTAACAAAAAATTCGCTTGTTTTCGTAGATACTTTTTGTTGCCTCCACAGTTTATAGTACATCAAGGAATGTTTCCGATTAACACCACTGATTTCTTAAGTAACTCAATGACCCAGAGGTCGATGTTCTAAAATCTCCAGGAAACCACCTCTACAGGGACACATGTCTAAACTAGCCTCCAGGGGTATTAGGGATATTTTTGCATCATAAACTTAAGAAAATCAGAAAATTTTCTCGATCATCAATGTCATCAAGATTTTTTTATGAACAGAGTGAACTAATTATTCAGATATTATCAACCCTCTCGTCAAAGCTAAATCAGGGGGAGTATGTGTGAGGGTTGTTCATCTACCGCGAAAAAATTAACACGTAGTTTCCGGATCATGCCAATACAAACTAAACTTAATTGAACATCACCAAGTTCTTAAGTGCGTATTCGATCTAATAAATCAGGCCCTACCAACCGTGACGTTGAAGTGATCATGCAAACACAAACTGGACTTAATTAAGCATTACCAAGTTCAAAAGTATGTATTCGGGCTAATTTTCCAGGCCTTCCCGGCCGTTTCGGAAAAGCCACATCAGGGAGAATATGTCTGAGGGCCGTTTGACTGCTGTGAAAATATCAATCAGTAGTTTCCAGGTTATGCAAGTAAAAACTAAACTTGATGAAACATCTCTATGTTCGTAAGTATGTATTCGAGCTAAGTAATCAGTCCCTACTAACCGCATCGTCAAAGCCACGTTAGGAGGAATATGTCTGAGGGTTCTTCAACTACCGTAAAAAATGATTTGGTACTTCTTGGATAACGTAAACACAAACTGAGCTCGATTGAAAATAACCTAGTTTGTAGGTATATATTTGAGCTAATTAATCAGGTTTTATCAACCGCGTCATCAAGGCTACATAAGAGAAGATATGTATGGCGGTTTTTTAACTACCGAAAGAAATGATCAGTAGTTTTCTGATGACGCAAACACAAACTAGACTTGATTAAAAATCACTAAATTCAAAAGTATGTATTCGAGCTAATCAGTCAGGCTTTACCAACCGCGCGTCGAATTCACATGAATGGGAGTGTATTTGAGCGTTGTGCAACTACCGTAAAAACATTAATCGTCAGTTTTTCGTTCATGCAAACACAAACTGAACTTTATTGAGCCTCCATAAATTCGTAAGTACGTATTTGAGGTAATTATTATGCTTTACCAACCGCTTCATCAAGGCCATATTAGGGGTAACATGTCTAAGCATGGCTGAACTACCGCAAAAAAATTAATCGATAGTTTCCGACGTATGCAAACATAAACTGGACTTCACTAAACCTCAATACATTCAAAAGTATTTATTCGAGCTAATTGATCAAGTCTCAGAATCCGCGTCGTAAAAAATAAATTAGGGGGGTGGGGTATTTCTGAGGGTTGTTGCACTACCGTGAAAAAAAGTTAATCCGTGATTTTCGGACTTTGCAAACACAAACTGGACTTTATTGAACCTCAATAGATTTGAAAGTACTTATTCGAGCTAATTAAACAGGTCTCAACAACAGCGTCGTCAAAGGTGCATTAGGGGGAATTTTTCTATGGGTTGTTCATCTACCGTAAAATAATTAATCGGTAGTTTCTGGATCATGTGAATACAAACTGGAATTTATTAAACCTCAACAAATTTGTTATTACTCATTCGAGCTAATCAATCAGGTCTCATCAGCCGCGTCGTTAAAGCCACATTAGGTGGAATATATCTGAGGGTTATTCAACTACCGTAAAAAACTAATCGGTGGTTTTGAAAAATGTAATCTTAAACTGAACTTGATAAAACACTACCAAGTTCGTAAGTACATATTCAAGCTAATTAATCAGGTTCTATTAACCGCTTCATCAGAGCTACATTAGGGAGGATATGTATGGGGGTTTTTCAAATATCGAAACAAAATAATCGGTAATTTTGCGATCACGCAAACACAAACTGGACTTTATGAAACATTATCAAGTTCAAAAGTACATATTGGAGCTAATGAGTCAGACCTTATCAACCACGTCGTTAAATCCACATGAAGAGGAATATGTCTGAGCGATGTTTAGCTATAGTAAAAAAATTAGTCGTCAGTTTTCTGATTATGCAAACTATCCCGATCGTCACTGATAAAAGAATCTTTCAGATGGTCCAGAAGGATTTCGACGAACTCAATAATTTAATGAGGTCACATCACAGAGACAAAAGTGAATTGACCTTGAAAAATGAGGTAGAAACTATTCCTGCAACGGAAGGATAGTTTCCTTGATATATCAAATTGCAAGTGCCAAGATTATTGTATTTATGAGGACAAAATTTCTGAAGATGTCAGAGCTTTTCTTGTAGATCAGCGACCTTGCAGGATGATGAAGTTAACGTTTGATTCTACACCTTCCAGTATTACAGAGAATCATGAGGACCGACTAAAGTGAATGGGTGAAGTGATGAGACGTGAGGATGAACTTAATATCAAGCGACAGAAAGTGCAAGCCGAAGAAAACGCCAGTATGAGCGAAGTTATAGTAAACGAACATTTCACTACGGTTGAAGAAAAAGACGATGATGCTAAAGGCGATGATGCAAAAGAATGGGTCCCTCCTCAAATCAAATCACCAACTGGACAAATAAGGATGGTTTTTGCAACATTGCGATAGATTTACCATAGGAGATATATGTGCTGCAGAATTGCCTCTCGAAATCCTGTATGACGTCCGTAAATATCTTCCTGAAGTAGCAGGATTGGTTATTGACAAAACAAAATGTCTCGTGAAAAAAAAGATTGCAGAGAACTGCAGAAAGAGCAACTCTCATTAGCTTCAGGAATTAAAGCTGTTTACTTCGATGGCAAAAAGGATTTAACGAATGTATTGAAAGAAATGAATGACAGACGATCATGTCGAATAATCGAACGACGAGAGCACACATCTCTCATTCAGGAATCTGGAAGTTCGTATTAGGGACACGTATCATCGACATCTATGGCAGCTAAAAGCGTTTCAAATTTCATGTTAGAATTTTTCGCTGAAAAAGAAATTGGTTTCTCAAGTTTAGCATGAGTGGGATATGATGGTTCTCCTACAAATACAGCGAACAAATACGGTTTACTGAAATTCACAACGAGGAATTTCGCTGTTCTACTTCATCGGGATATTTTCCATCTTCCATATCACACTCAAGCTGTGGAAAGGTGTGTGATAGATTACACCTCCGCATCATTCCGAGTGTGCTCTTCTGATTCTAGAGGTGGTTTCATCAGATCGCGTTTCCAGAGTCGATAAAATTTGCCTATTTTCAAAACTGAGGCTCACCTCAAGCCAGAAGATGAAGAAACGCTCAATACCTGAATGCATGGTGAATCAATATAATTCAAGTGCTTACCCTTTTGAACTGAACTGCCTCAAAAATAAATTGACACCTTTTTTCCCTTTTTTCGACACAAAATATATTTGAGGTTATATAATTCAGAAAAGCTCAGAGTTGAAAAATTTATTTAGAAAAACAAAAAATGGATGGACTGGAATCGAGCTTCAATTATAAATGTACTTAAAATTGTAGACATGGTGTATATTATTATATATTTACCAATAGAATTAATCAAAATGGCCGAAGCGAAGTATAAGGTTTCCAAGACTATCCTCATTGCTTATTAAACGTGATACTGATTCACCAAAAAATTCCTCAACAGCGTCACTAAATGAATCTTCTACAAGATTATACCATATATATACATTCTTATATACATTCGCTATCTTTCTTGACTTGGTAAATTTCATCCTTAGTAGAGATAACGATGTATTAACAAGAAGATTTATTTTGATATGTTCCAAAAATAACAAGAGCTTTTAACGATATCTCTGCCGAGGCAGCAACTCAAAGAATAATTTGCTCTAAATGAATCCATATAACAAATTAGTGCAATAATTAAAACCTTGACAGAGATAGGGATGCAACCTCTTTCTATTCTCCGGATTTATTTCCAAATAAAATTATGTACTGTAGAATTTTATACATAGATTAAGACCTCTAGGAAAAAGGGTGTCCTCTTGTTTTTGAAGTCGCTGAATCCTAATAAAGTGTTTGTTATACTCCATCAGGTCAACATTCATCCCTAATCTCAAAAAATAACTTGAGAACACAGGAAATATCAATTATGCTGCTGAGGCTAAAGCCTTCCTTAATTTTTTTTTGTGGTACAGTGCTGCTTTTTTCTTGGAAGATCTATGAAGATGCTTTCTTTTACGTTTTATGCCCTTTACAACATGCTCTCTTTTCAACGTTCAACAAAGCAATCATCATATTTGGATACCATCTTCCTCGATTTCCATGTTCCACTTCTCTTATAATTTGGTGGAATCGTTCTCTTTGTTGCTCACTGTTGTCTCCTAAATTCGCTGTGAAGTAACCGAGATGGGAAAAAAGGAAGTCCAGCTTAAATTTCATTAAACATGATATTTTATCAAAATTTTTCACTAAATATAGATAACCCTCATACATGCCCAGGCCTAAGTATAAGAACTTTCCGACTCTGACGAGGACAATGTTAACTCGTCTTCGCACACACTACGGCTTCATCCTCTCATCCTGACGCCTCCCTGCAAGGCAGTTGTCATCGTCTTCAGCTTCCGTCGAGATAGCAGGATTTTATCAAAATAGTTTGACCATTGGGTGACACAGGAAAATTAAGCCCCAATCAACACGAAGATCTTCATATTTTTCTATATTCGTATGACATTTGTTCAAAAACAAATGACAGAAGCTATCAGAATACAAGGTGATGGATTATAACAAATACTTAATTCAAATTTAACGACCTCAAAAACAAGAGTGCACCTTTTCTCCAAGGGTTTTAGTCACCACGGCTTGAACTTCAAAGCCAAAATGGGTTATTTCAGTATTTCTAACATATTTTTCGAAGTTTAAAATGAACGGTGATCCGATGGGAGTAAGCGGATACCAGGTTTGGATTCAGCGACTCCAAAAATATGAAGATACACTTTTTTCTGAAGGTTTCATTCACCTAATAGATTTTTAGCTGTTTTTGAGGTTGGGAATAAACTGAGACCTGATGGGGTTAAACGAAACCCAAATTCAGATTCAGGGACCCCAAAAACATATAGGTATAGTGGTCTAGTTCTCCGCACATGATACTTTTTTCTTTGTGTGCCTGCGTGATCAATAACAGCCAATGATTATAAGTACACTCAACTGTGAATTAAAGTCACCTGAGCTAGTGTCCTTCCAAGGAGGACTGCTGGCTGGCAATCGTGGAAGAGGGATCCCAGACGCCAAGGAAGAGGATTGCCGCCGCCTCGCAATTGTGGATACGGGGTCCAAGGGACCGAGAGAGAGAGAGAGACAGGCGCGTGAGCTCAGCGGAGTTACGCAGTCCCCCCTGACTAATTACCATATATCATAGAAATTTTTTGAAGCGAGTTACGGCCATTGAGACCATACCCGATACTGGACAGAAATAGAGAGTTGAGTGTAAAATAAGTTTCTATGATTTAGATTCATTCAATAATTTCGTTTATGCTTCCAAATCGATAGGTTGAAGTCGTTATGATGAAAACACAATTTTATTTTAATTTAAATTTGACCACTCCAAAATACTCTCTTAGTGGAATTAATTTTCTACTCTCGATTCAAAGCTTTTTCCAATGTTACATATGCACAGCGAGGTCCTTAAAATTAAGGTGCAAAGCCGTTACGAGCCTGTACTCCATGATAAGTGGAGTTTAAGGTCGTTACAGAGACGATTTGATTCATTGATATTTTGTTTTTAATCACTTAAAAGGAACTCACGAATAAATCCATTGAATACTTCACAGTAACTCGTCGTAAAGTAACGTCTCGATTTCGAGTGCGACAATTCACAAATCTTTCTTCATTGACAGATTTCGAGGAGAAAGCAAACGCGTCTCACCTCGTAGAACCTCTGGGGAGACGTGAATCGGTCCCGCTTCTTAAATGAGAATGCTGCCTGCATTCTGCCGTGGACCCACGCTATCCCCACTTACTTCTGTGTCAGCGCGCAATTATCGATCCTATGATTTTTGGTCGTCGTTCAGCTCCAGTTGATTTTCTAGTTTGAAAATTCTTCTTTGAGTTAAGGGCATGCCTATTTTAACTGTCGCTCGTACTTATATATTGCAAAATAAAAGATGAAGAAATCCCTTAAATTTTAATTATGAGATTATACTGAACAGTCTCAACACCATTTCTTGTTTCTTGAAGAACAGATTTTTATCAGAGGTCTCAGTATTTTTATATGCATGGTGATGATGGACTAATACAAAATCTTGGGGTAGTAGTTTCAATATTTATTGTTTAATGAGCGTAAAAATGCATACATAGAAGCCGCGTGTTTTCGAGCATTTACTGCCGGCCGGACGTTACCGCTTTTCGATCGGGGAAAAAGCTCCAAGGAGAAAAAAACTCGTGAAGCCCTGTCTGCCAGTGGAATATCTTGTCAATCGTCGCGGAATTCTCCGTGACTGTTGACAAGATTCTCTGTTGAAAAGCAGCACGTTCCAAACTCTTCCCCTTGTTACGAATTTTCTTCCCCGTTACCGAATTTTTCTCCCTGTTCTTTTCTGTGGCCGAAGAACAGCAACATCAGGCTCGCTCTACATACAATTGAAAATCCACGTATTTCGAACATGTGTTGTATAAAGTATAACATGCACCATGTGAGCGAGGCATTTTTTGTCGAGCGCGATATTTTCATAACGAAATGTGCGATCCTATATGTACGTCGTACATCCCTAGATGCATAATGTACTATTGTTTTTGGTGGCTAGCAAAAGGAGAAAAAGAAGGAAAGGACATAGTGTCTTATGTGACGAGGCAGGTAAGTTAGTAGACATCGATACCTCCCGCGGTTTCACACGATAATTCATTTCACATATTATAACCTTGGCTTTCATTTCAAAATTATATCAGATATATCCGTGAATAATTCAAACGTTCAGCTAACTCAACACAGAAGAGGGGCAGAGTTAGAAAACGTTATTTAGGGATGAATGATTAATAATGAGTCTCAATTAATCACTCCACGATTACTGGTCACAAAAGAATTGAATATTAATTGTGGCTCAACGTCTCACATGAAGCATATCTCCCATAAAAAAACAACATTCTTCGAAATTATTTAACCACTTAAACATCAAACCGACAATTTATAAGTAGTTTATTTACATAATTATAAGTCCATTCGGATTATAAATTATTTCTTTATGAATAGACATAATTAAAATTCACGCATTCTTCAATCAAAATACAAGTCTTCACGATAATATCGGTCACCTGATTAATTAATTCTTGTGGTAATGTGAACATTTCAACATGGCTTCCCTTGTGACATGAGAGGTCACTCAAGGTCGACGCCATGGTGGAAAGTTGAGACATTGCCAGGACCAACTAAATTACACTCCCGATTAGCAAATACTGCGATGCGAATGAATTCAATAAATTAAGATCACAAATGTGAACACTCGAGAAGCGCGCATTACCGTGTAGCAGAAAGCGAAATGATCGGACATACCTTGCACGTTTGCGGCAGCTTCGTTGGATTTTATATTTGACTTTTTATTCACGCCTCTGGCCTCCTGAATCTCTAAATTGAGGCAGACAATTATCACGCCCCCTGGCTTTTTAAAGTCGCATAGTACAATAACACTCTCTATTTTGAGAAATCGTTGCGAAACTGAGTACTTTTGAGGAAGCTGCAGCCATCAAAATGGTCGAACACAAAATGATCGAAAAAGGCGCTTCGTTCGACGTACTATTGTGCGCTTGCCAAAATCAGCTGATATCAGCTGATTCAGTAACGGGTATTTTTGTCGTCAAAACTAGCGGCTGGCAACGATGAAATGTTGCCACGTGCGTGGAGTGAGTGTCCTCCTTCTCCCCTCTGGAGTGTGAGAGTGTCTCCTGCCGTGGAGTGAGAGGAATTTATTCACGACTGCCACTCGTGATGTTGTATCTGGTGTTGTGTATGACTTGTGATTGACAGCAGGGACAGTCGGCTCTGAGAGTGCCTAGTGAAAAATAAATCAAGAATTTCGACGCGAATTAGTGTTACGTTTAATAGATAAAATAAATGATTCCCCCAGTCTGGCGACGGTTCGAAGGTGTGAGAGACGAAATCCTAGTCCCCGAGGGGTTTATTTCTGGCAACAGCCCGCCCCTCTCAAGGCGCCTGTCAGATGACAGTTCGTACTGGATTCTGTGCCCCACCAGGTATTCTTTTAAATTTTATAGTCTTAAAATTTTGGATATTAAAATAGAAGTGAATTTGACAATTTTGGGCGTGGTATGAAATACCACGTCACAACTGTCTACCCTTCAGACGAGACATCACCGTGCCAAACAAGTCGATTATTCCGCCTTTGAGCACTCCCTCCGAAGTCCAGACTGGTGGTTTATTGAATACTGTGCTCACTTGACTTGGAAATACGCCCTAATGTAATCATTTCAACTTTCGTTTAATAGTTTCAACGAGTTTAATACAAGACCTAATTATATCATCCCGGTCCTTTAAATTATTATTCTAGGAGACCGTTCGCCCTCTTACGAAGGATTCAGATGGGTTGGATTAAGCCAACCACGAACGAACTCTCATCTAAGAACCATCAGCTTCTGGACGATCTCCAAGATTCTCACCTATTCCATTATGATTTATGATTAATTCAATTTCATGTACAGAGCAAAGCGTCGCCCCCTCTTGGCTAAACGCTTCCATATCTCAACTGACCTTCAAGATAGATATTGAACAAAATGAATTTTGGAGTATTTCTTCCTCCACAGAGTCTAATAAATGCTTCATACCTACAGTATAAGTTTGCTCCTTTAATGACCCCTCTTCCGAATTCCAGGCCTCTAGCTATTTTATTTGAATAAAGTACTAGTTTTCTAATCTAACTAACTCTGAACCACTATTTTCGGATTGTAAATCCAACCCAACTAAGCGTATTTTATGAAGCTAGTTATCCTAATGACGGGGCATGTAACGAATAAGTGATTCATTTGAAATTCAGTAAGAAAATTATTTATTGAGGGCAAACAAACACGCCCCCAGAAGCCTTAGAATCAAACAGGTAGGGGCATATCGCCTTAGAGATAAGGAAGGTAAAGTGCCCCAAGCCCTGATAATTGCTACGCCCTTCTTACTGTTGTGCGTTCGGGAGACTCGCCTCTAGCTGACCCTTTCAAGCTTGTTGAATTTCTAGGCTCACCCGCCTTTGGATTCTCATCGCCGGACGGCTTTTTCTTCTTACTTGACGCCTCCAAATTTAGTTTAAATTCATCGGTATTCGAGTTCTTCTTATCTCTGAGCGTTACAAGGCCGAAAGGAACTTTTGCCGGCTTCTTGATAGCTGAATCTAGATTTGCCTCCCTCACGGTTTTTCCGCCCGAACGCTTCTTATTTGGAATATAAGCAAACTCCGGGAAGAATGAATCTTTCTTTTCTTGGGAGGTTGATTCTCCTCCTCCATGGTGCTTAGAGTTCTTTCCGCATCAGCAGCGAAAATTTTCGGTATATCTCTTGCATAAGGATAAGGTAACTAGTTGGTGCACTTGTCTTTTTCTTGAACTCTCTTGGTCACTTGCTCATCGAGTTTCCATTGGTAATTTATATTATTGGATTGTGCACGGAAAGTTGCCTTAAGAGTACTTCAAGTCGGCCAACGGTTCATACTAAACCACTCATTTGGAAGGACCTCCAGTAAGAAAGGCATTGCCGTTCGCATCTCCTCATCGGTGAGATAGCACACCTCTTTCCCATTTTGTACTTCAGCCAGAAAATTCTCGATGCTGATCTGCTTATCACCAGGCTCC
>JAUMHM010087244.1:0-10471 GCA_032362435.1 Melikaiella ostensackeni | reverse complement strand
AACAACTTCAACCCCCCCCCCCCCCCCCCCTCCAGAACACTTTTCCAGCTTCCTAACAAAGATAAAACGTAAATGAAACTCTCTGAGACCCCATTTACCAATTGCCAAAATTTTGAAAGACTTGGATGCTCTTATCAGCCATCCAACACACAAAAGCTCCAATAAGCCCTTTACGTTCCTTTTTCCAACCCTTTGACATATAAACAATGAGTATTTATTAGAACCCCCTTTTCGAAAATCACAATCTTGAAAGAAATATGTTAAACCCTCTAGGAACTCATTTACCAAATCCCAAAACTAAAAATTTCAATGTAAGCCTGGTAATACCCCAGCTCCCCATACAAAGCCTTTAATAAATACAATGAAGCCAAGTTATAAATTTTAAATAAATAATCAATTTATGAAAAATGGGTTTGAGAAACCCCTAAATATATATATATATATTTTTTTTTTTATTCTGCCGAAATTCTGGGGGAATTTTTACACCAAAAGGAACATTTTGTAGAGCAGCCATTTTAGAAAAAAAAATTAAGCTTTTTTAGACCATTCGAAGTGAAAAATTGGCTAATTTCAGTACTTTTTCTGTGAAACGATTTCCTTGGATTCTAACCCGAGCATTCGAAAAAATCGTTTTACACACAAAGTATAGAAATTAGCCAATTTTTCACTCTGAATACCGACTTAATTTAAAACAGGAGTAAGCCCCAAGTATCTAACACGGATGTGATTCTAGTATTTACGGAGTAAAATGACGCAATTCAATTTTCAGGTTAGGGCCTGGTTCCATCAATTTTAACTTCCGAAACAACCAAACTCAAAGCCCAAATTGAACTTCGAAGCCGAAATTGAAAATATTCCAAATTTGAAGTTTGGAACGCTACTATGGTCCATAAAGCCTTGATATTTGAACAGTACGAAACCGCGAAGAAAACTGGTTTTCTGAGTGCAATAAACGGGTGACCTGGAACCATAAATCAAAAAATGGGCTCTTCGTTGTCTGGTGACTGGATCAACGATTGCCGAAGGCCAGGGTCGACCACGACCGGATCTCGAGCAACATCGGCAGTGTCTACAGAAAACGCGCATGTCCAGGGTCAGCTTTGACGTCAGTTACGACACGCAACTTAGCCGAACACTGCGGACTGCGTCGTGTTCCGTGATACCGAACACCGCGGATCCAGAAACCCATTGCGATCTACATAACAACTACCAACGCAAACGTGTCGTTCAAGACAGCAATCTGTCTACCGATCTCTTTCGAACACTTCCGGTTTCGCTGTGTCACCGGAACCAGTTGCACATTATTATGTGCGATAAGCCCCGGTGCGATGATCCCAAAAAATAATTCCTTTAAAAAAAAAGAAAAAAGAAATTTCAGATCCGAATCTGATTATATTTAGATTTTTTATGTGTAAAACACCTTTGATTCAATGGAGTAAGAGCACCGGTTACACTAGGTAACAAGATTTTGTTTATCATCAGTTGATAAGATATTTTAGTATGTTTTTTTCCGTAGAATACGAAGCTGAAGGCGAAAATGTTATATCTTTTCGCGCTTTTCAGAAAACAGGTTTGAAAAGTGAAAAAAACGTTTTTGGCTGTTTCTGAAACCATGTATCAAACAGACCGGAAATGCTAAAGATTTTTTTTTCAGCTAAACAGAAATTACAATTGAATCTTTAAACAAAAGAAAATGACATGAAGTTGCTTTATGAACGACCTTAATTGACCCCCAAAAAATTAATACTTAACGAGAGTTAACCCATTTTTGGCTCTAAGGCGTGCAAATGTTAGTCCTTATCTTGTGCTACATTTTGTACATATAATTGTGGACACCTGATGTCTGCTGTGGGAGCTGCCGATCAACATTAGGAGGTTGGTTATGTGGTACCCAGAAGGGTATGCTGTTTGAAATTCCACAAACTTGGAGGGAGCCAACAAACCATCATGATGATTGTTATTTTTTTATGGTAAATATATCTAAGGACCGAAAGACCACTGATAGAAACAAGATTGTTTATCCTGACATACCATCATCTACTACTCCAGTACCTCATAACGGAGAACTGCCCATTCCTATTTCTCCGTACTCAAATATGACCCATTACAGTTCACCTTCTGATGTCTCGAATACAGAAGAATTTAATGATGATGAACAGACTTCAACAACTCTTCAGACTTCGGCAATTCTTCAGATTTCGAAGATTCTCTAGACTTCGATAATTCTCCTCACTTTCCTAACCAAAACGAGCTAGATAATTTAGTGAGGGATTTAGGTCTAAGAGCAAAGCCGAAATGTTGACATCGCGGCATAAGGAATGAAATTTATTGGGTCCAAGTTGTAAGATTTCTGTATACAGAAGAGGGTATCTAACTTTTTCATCTTTATTTCAAGTTTGTGACACCAACCGCTTGTGTTACTGTTCTGATGTAAATGGACTTTCTAGTGAAATAGATATTTCGTACAACCCTTCCGATTGGCGTCTATTCATTGGAAATTCAACAAAAGTCTCAAAGCCGTTTTGCTTCATAATGGAAACCAATTTCCTTCGATTCCCACAGGTCACTCAGTTCACATGAAAGAAGACTATGAAAACGTCAAATATATGCTGCTTGAAATCGACTATGCACACCATAATTGGGATGTATGTGGAGATTTCAAGATGTTGGGGTTTTTACTTGGCTTACAGGGGGGCTATACTGAATATTCATGTTTTCTTTGCTTGTGGGATAGTAGAGCTGATGCCCAACATCATGTCAGGGAACAATGGCCGTAAAAAAACAAATTGATTCCTGGTGCAGACAACGTGCGTTACAATCCTCTTGTCTCCCGGGAAAAAGTTTTGCTTCCACCACTTCACATAAAGATGGGACTTATAAAACAATTTGTTGAAGCCTTGAGTACTAAAAGTGATGCTTTCCAATATATACACTCTATGTTCCTTAAACTGACTACAGACAAAGTCAAAGGTGGAAAATTTGTTAGACCGCAAGTAAA
The DNA here is from genome assembly GCA_032362435.1 of Melikaiella ostensackeni. Lineage (NCBI taxonomy): Eukaryota > Metazoa > Arthropoda > Insecta > Hymenoptera > Cynipidae > Melikaiella > Melikaiella ostensackeni. The sequence continues at coordinate 7,473 of JAUMHM010087244.1, read as the reverse complement.
GAAAACGTTGGAATGCAAGGAGTTGGAAGAAAAAATGTCCTACAAAAAGAAGTGCTCGGCAAGCATTGCGCCTTGTCATAACTGACTTTTTGGGAAACAAAAAGTCTCAAAATTATGAAAAAACATACACAAAACTTAATGAAGACGTACAGGAAACTTGGCTGTAGAATGTCCTTGAAGTTACACTATTTGCAATCTCACCTAGATTTCTTCCCTGAAAATTTAGGAGACTTAACTGAAAAGCATGGTGAACGTTTTCACCAGGATATCATGCAAATGGTAAAAAGGTATCAAGGTATGGAATTTAATTCGAAGTGAAGACAAGTCACACAAACGAAAGTCTCGTTCGAATATTCATTTTGAAAATAAACATTTTTATGTTCCATGATTTCTTCTTCTGTGCTTAATATTTATAATCTTCTATTTCAACAAATTTTCAATATTTATGATATATTATTTCATTTTGTTGATATTTTATGATATTGAACATTACATCTTGAATATCTCCAAAAATATTGATGCCACGAAAAAATAGAAGGTAAGTTCCAGGATCAGCGCTTCAAAATACCCTACAATTAGGGTTAAAAAATGCATTTTCTATAGTTATTAACATAGAATGTTTAAACATCGTGAAAAAATATAATGAATTATTTTAAATTGAATGGTGGACAGAAAAATGAAATTTTTTTAAAAATCCAAGATGGCGGCCAATTAAGTAGTCCAAAAATCGCTCGTACTTGCAGTTTTCAAATAAATATTTTCAAACTTTGCTATAAAAAGAAGTGTAGCTTTAGAAAGTACTCGATGATCCCCGAATTAAAAAATTTGAATAAAATACAAAATGGCGGCCGATTTAGAATACCAAAAATGTCTCATTTATGCAGTTTTCAATCAAATATTTTTGAACATCGCTAGAAAAAGAATTTTGACTTTAGAAATCATCCTACGATCCCAGAAGTTCAAATTTTGAAAAATCTAAAATGGCGGCCAGTCGAATTTTCAAAATTGTTTTACTATTATACTTTTCTACGAAATCGCCCTAAATTTTGCCAGAAAATCAAGTTTATCTTAAAGAATTCTGTGTTGATATTAAACTTTCAAAATTTTGGAAAAAGTACGTGATGGTGGCCAGAAAACTCTGCAAAAATCTATCAATTTCGACATTTTTTAACGACATCTTTTTTTAATTCCTTAAGAAAATTAAATTTTGCAGTTTTGTTGCAAGCTGTATTATTCTAAACAGAATTTCGAAAACACAAAAAAGAAGAAAATTTTGGACTCCTGGGATCATAGGATGATTTCTGAAGTCAGAGTTTTGTTTCTAACAAAGATTAAAAATATTTCACTGAAAACTACAGAGATGTGCTACTTTTGAAATATTTAATTGGCCGCCATCTTGAATTTCTATCAAAATTTTGAAGTTCTGGTATCATCGAATGATTTGTAACTTCTTTTTCTAGCAAAATTTTAAAATATTTAACTGAAAACTGCAGAAATGAGCTATTTTTGCAACTGTTAATTGGCCACTATGTTGGATTTTTTAAAATCCTTGATTCCGGGGATCATCGAGTGGACTCTAAAGCCGCACTTTATTTTATAGGAAAGTTTAAAAATATTCATTTGAAAACTGCTAAAACGAGCCATTTTTGGACTATTTCATTAGTCGCCATCTTGAATTTTTTGAAAATTTTTAATTTTCCTGTCCACCATTCAATTTACAATAATTTATTACATTTTTTAAAATGTTTAAACATTCTAAGTTAATAACTATAGAAAATTAAATTTTGACCCTAATTGTTAGATCCGACATTATTGAAAATTGCAAACTCTAAGATTTTCAAAATTAGGGCAATTTAAGCATTGTGGCTTGTGTACGGACGTACGAAAACTACTAAATAATAGACCAATCAGATCCAAAAATTAATTTTTAGAAAAATATTTCATTTAATATCTAAAATAATATAAATTATTACATTAACAAACTCAAAATCCGGTAAAATCGCGCACCACACCCCAAAATAGGCACCTTATTTTGCTCGTACATTTTTTAAAACACTTTTTTAAATGCATAAAAATAATTGCAATTATTGAAAAAACTGGAAAGAGGGAAATTTTTTTTCCGTAAAGTGGGAGGCTCTGGAGACCCTTGTGGGAAGCCCTAGGGGCCCTCGTGTGAGGCTCTGTTAAGGCGTAGGGGGTGTGGCTTGTGTCCGGACGTATAGACACTACTAAATAATGAAGCAATCAATTCAAAAAATCATTTTGCAAAAAAAAATTTGTTTATTATTTAAAATAATATAAATTATTACATCAACCAATTTAAAATCCAGTAAAAAACGTGAATTTTTGCGCGCACCAACCCCCAAAATAGGTATCTTATTTTGCTCATACATTTCTTAAAACTTTTTTTTAAATACATAAAAAGAATTCTAATTGTTGAAAAAATTGGGAAGGGGGAAATTGTTTTTTTCCCGGAAAGGGGGAAACTCTGGAAGCCCTCGTGGAAAACTCTGAGGCCTTGTGGGAGGCTCTGGAAAGGCGTAAGGGGTGTGGCTTGTGTCCGGACGTATGGACACTACTAAATAATAAAGCAATTAATTCAAAAAATCATTTTGTAGAAAAACATTTTGTTTGTTATTTAAAATAATATAAATTATTACATTAACAAATTTAAAATCCAGTAAAAAACGTGCATTTTCGCGCGCATCAACCCCCAAAATAGGTATCTTATTTTGCTCATACATTTTTTTAAACTTTTTTTAAAATGGGAGGCTCTAGAGGCACTCGTAGGAGGCCCTGGGAGTCTTTGTGGGAGGCTGTGAGGGGCCCTCGTTCGAACTCTGTGGATCTGGGGGCCCTCGTGGGAGTCTCTAAATGATCTCATGGGAGGCTCTAGAGGCGCTCGTAGGAGTCCCTGGGAGCCCTCTTGGGAGACTGTGGGGGCCCTTGTTGGGGGCTATGAGGGCCCTCGAGGAAAGCTGTGGGGGCCCTCAATTGAACTCTGAAACTCTGGAGAACTTCGTGAGAGGCTCTTGGGGCCCTCGTGCGGGCTCTGACGGCTTTCATAGGAACGTCTTGGGGCCCTGGTAGGAGACTCTGGAGGCCCTCGTGGGAAGCTCTGGATGTCGTCCTCAGAAATCCTGAAACGGCGGCGGCGGCAGCGGCGAGGTCTTTTTATGATATAGAGATATATTCAGTGTTAAATTTGTGTGATTTATTTTGTGATTTATGTAAGATTTTCGTTTGGGACGCACCCTTTGAAAAATAAAGAAGAAATAGCAGATCCGAATCTGATTTTATTCAGGTTTTTGATGTGTAAACATCCTTGACCGCGATATGAAGGGTGAAGTTTGAAATTTGCAATTCGCATCCCTTGAGAAAAATTTAGAAATTACATATCGGAATCTGATCATATTTAGGTTTTTAATATGTAGACATTTTTGACCGGGATATGAACGGTAAAGTTTTAAATTCCCAATCATTCGTAAGATCTTAGAACTTTAATTAGTTTTAAACTTATAAAATGATATTCAGAGTTAAAATTACGAGAATTTTATTTATTTTTTTATATTTATTATAGCTTTTTATTGAATTATGAGAAAATCACGAATTTATTCTCGGATTTATGTAAGATTTTAGTTTAAGTTGTCATTTATCGAAAATGTTTGATAAATCTGTCTTGGATCGTAGTTTAGGAGACATCCCTTCAAAAAGGAGAGAGAAGAAATTGCAGATCCAAATCTGATTACATTATGGTCCTTGATGTATAAGCATTTTCGACCACGATATGAAGGGTAATGCTTGAAATTCTTAATCAATCGTGAAACCTTTGAATTTTAGTTGCTGTTAAATTCAAAAAATGACATTCAGAGTTAAAATTTATGTGATTTATTCTCTGATTTGTGTAAGATTTCGTTTAAGTTATCTTTCATAGAAGACGTTATATAAATCTGTCTTAAGTCGTAGTTTGAGACGCATCCTTGAAAAAAATTAAATTACAAATCCGAATCTAATTGCATTTAGATTCTTAATATGTAAACATCTCTGACCGCGATATGGAGGCTAAAGCTTAAAATTCGCGATTGGTAAAATCTTAGAATTTTAGTTGGTTAATTTATAATATGATATTCAGTGTTAAATTTATGTGATTTATTCTTAGATTTATGTAAGGTTTTATTTTAAGTTGAGGTTTATCGAAGATGTTTAATAAATCTGTCTTGGGTCGTATTTTAGGACACATGTACTTATTACATATTTTTAAAAACGCTGGAGGCCTTAAAATCAAATAACTCTCTAAAATATAAAGCAAATTTATTTTTTCTTAATAATTCAGGAACGTTCAGTAATTTTGCGTCAACAGACCCCTTATTAAATGATTTTCTAGTGGGAAAAAAATGCAGGACGCCTTTAAGACATCCTTACGACATTTTTATGACGACGCAAAGACGTCCTATGTCCGTATTGTAAAGATATCTCTGAGAAGTCTTTAAAACATTTTAATGTCGCAAAGATGTCTTTACGTCATCTTTGCACCACGGACACACGACGTCTTTGCGACGTCGTAAAGATGTCATACAATTGTGGTAAAGACGTACTTTAATTTTTTGGCCACTGGGTTGAATTTTTGTTTTGTTTGAAAAGATAGAGTGGTGAGGGAAACCAGGGCCCAGGGCCGAGTTCGACGTCTGACTATAACTTTCCATTTCTCCTTAAACTTGCAGATTTCAATTTTGCAAAGCTTGATGTTGAAGCAATGACGTTTGAATTAATTTCAGTGGAGTACAATCAAAGATATCAATTTAAAAATTCCAATTCTTAAAATTTAGTTTCGAATATGGCCCTTTTAATTGCGAAATGAAAAATCGGTAAGATGCTCAAAAAAAACTTATATTTTTCCAGTGTTTGACAGTAACGCGTTATCAGGAACGTTACGTTACGTGAAAATAAATAAATCTTGTACTAAAAAATTTTAATAATATGGAAACGTTTTGTACGATGAGAAGAAAACAGCTCTAAATATTTAGAAGTCGGTGAATATCTTCTTCTCATAATAAATATTTTCACTTTAAAATAGGAGGCTAGATATTATCTCACAAGGAGATGATCTGGGTTGGGATTTTTGTTCAATTTCATAAATTCCCTACTGAGAATCCATTAGATGACTATTAATTTGCAAAAACATTCATTACAAGTGGTGAGCCATTTTCGAAAAAATCGATGTGGAAAAAAATTTTAATGACGGACATGTTTATTTATTCAATTCTCACGTAAAATTATGTGAATATAACATTTTCATTACCTTTTAAAAATACAAGATTCGCCTTTTTTTGAATTTTCAACAGTTGAATCTTCAGCAGTTGAAAATGGAAGAAAATTAAAAATTGAATTTTCAACTGTTGAAAATTGAAGATAATTGAAAATTCGTCTGTTGATAATTTAATTTTAAATTTTCTAAAATTTTTAGAAATTTCAATTTTCTGCAATTTTCAACAGTTAAAAATTCAAGAAAAAAGCGAATTTTGAAAGAAAATTGAATTTTCAACAGTTGAACTTTTAATTGTTGAAGATTCACTATTCAAGATACAAGTTTTGAAAACTTAACAGTTGTAATTTTAACTGTTAAAATTTCAATTTTCTGTAATTTTCAATTATCTTTAATTTTTGATAGTTGAAAACCCAAGCAAAAAACGAAGATACAACTATTGCAAATTAAGTTATCAATTCTCGTGAATTTTCAAAAGTTGAAAATTTTAGAAAATAGCGAATTTTGAAAAAAAATTAAATTTTCAATCTTAGATACAACTGTTCAAAATCCAACCATTTGAATTTCAACTACTAATATTTCAGTGTTTTAAAATTTTCAATTTTCTGAAATTGCCAACAGTTGAAAATTCAATTTTCAATTTTCTTCAATTTTCGATAATTAAAAATTCAAGGAAGAAGCGAAATTTGAAAGAAAATAAAATTTTCAACAATTACATTTTAAATTGTTGATGATTCAACTGTTGAAGATTTAACTGTAGAAAATTCAAGAAAAAAGCGAATTTTGAAAGACAATTGAGTTTTCAATTTTTGAAGAAGCAACTGTTCATGATATAACTGCTGAAATTTCAATTTACCGCAATTTTCAATCATCTTTAATTTCCAACAGCTGAAAATTGAATTTTCAATTTTCTTTAATTTTCAACAGAAATTCGAGGAAAAAGTAAATTCTTGAAGAAAATTGAATTTTCAATTGAAGATAAAACTGTTGAAGATTCAGCTTCTTCAATTTCAACTACTAAAATTTCAATTTTCTGAAATTTCGAACAGTCAAAAATTCAATTTTCTTCAATTTTCAACAGTTAAAAATCCAAGAAAAAAGCGAATTTTGAAAGAAAATTGAATTTTCAATTGTTGAAGATTTAACTGTGGAAGATTCAACTTATGAATTTTCTCTTCTTTCTAGAATTTTCAACTGTTGAAAATTCAAGAAAATTTAACATTGCAGAAAATTAAAATTGCGATAGTTGAAATTACACCAGTTGAATTTCGAACAGTTGAAATTACAACAGTTGAATTTCAAACAGTTGGAATTACAACAGTTGAATTTCAAACACTTGAAATTACAACAGTTGAAAATTCAACTGTTGAAGTATAAAATTGAAGAAAATTAAATTTTCAACAGATGAATTTTCAACTATTGGGAATTGAAGAAAATTCAAAATTCTAAAAATTGAATATTGAAGAAAACTGAATTTTCAACAGATGAGTTTTCAATTTTCAACTGCTGAAGATTTAACTGTAGAAAATTTGAGAAGAAAGCGAATTTTGTATTAAAAACAAGTGTCGGAAATGTTTTATTTCCATAATTTCACATGAGAATTTAATAAATAAACATTGAAATCCATAAAAAAAAACCTTGAAAAAGTCGATTTTTTCGAAAACGGGTCGCCATTGGCAAAAAATGTTAGAATGTCTTTCGAATAGTTATGTTTCACTGATCTGAAGTGCGTGTAGGCGTTCACCGATGTTGAGTGTTTCAAGAACTTTCATTGACTTTTTTCAACAGAAAGAAAATCTTCCCCGGGGACCAGAAGTTTCCCAACTTTCATATCCCTCTAATTTCACCTATTTCTAAAAACGAAAATCACCGTGTTGGGATTTCTGATTTTATTTCATCTACACAATGACGATCAGAAAACAACATTTCCAATATTATTATTTCACTGTACAACATAATACGATATATATATATATATATATATATTTAATTGGTCAAACAACCACCGCAGGGTCCCCCTGGAAGCGACTGCCATCCATGAAAATAACACCGGCTCTCAGTAGAACCGCGGTAAATCACACCCATCTCGCGTTACTGTGCCGCCCGTTCTTGTGCCTGCTTCACAATTGTTCACGCTTGACAGCTTCTGTCTCCTCCCTCAGCATCCCTTGACGCCCTGTAATGAAGGTCTTCGCTCGGACAGTCAGTGC
>JAUMHM010087243.1:0-10472 GCA_032362435.1 Melikaiella ostensackeni | reverse complement strand
TGACAATGTAAATTGTGCGGGGTCCTTTATGATTAGATGCACTAAAAGTTTTGGTTGAATCAACCAAAATCATTTCTCAGGCCAACAAAAACACTTACTTGAATCAACTAAAATATTCCCTTCGACCAACCAAAATATTTTCTTGGATCAGCCAAAAGATATGGTATAATCAAGCAGATTTCACTAAACATAAAATTTTCTTGGGTCAACAAAATATTTTGTTGTCTATATAATAACCATATTCTAGGATTGAATCAACCAAAATTTTGTTGATTCAACCAAATCTTTTTCTGGGTGTGGTTTGTGACCGCATTTGGTTGAGTTTATAAAACATTTTGGTTAAGTTGATAGAATTTTTGTCAAGTTGACCAGATTCGTTTGTTTCAATCAATACAAGTTTTTGGTTGCATCGTTTTGTTGATTTTAGAAAATATTTTATTGATTAAACAACATTTTTTGGTTGAATCTACCAAATACTTTAAGAGAGCATTTTACTAAAATCAAGCATTTTACTAAAATCAAGCAAAAGATTTGGTTGATTCAATCAAAATCTTTTTTTGAAAGCATCTTAAAAGCGACTCACGCATGCACACTTGCTGCGAACACGTATCCCGCCACACTGTGAAAATAGGGAATTATTTCAGGGCTAATCTCAGGTATTAAAATAAGACTTAGAATAAAACTTGAGGATGGGCTCAAGAATTGTATTCTCCTCTCCAATTATTTCCAAGATTAGTCATCAAATAATAAATCGAAAGGGTTTTCTGTAACAGAGAAACGCTCTACGCATATTTATTCTTTTACGACTTGTCGGGTACAGAAAATTTATTATTTTATACAGAAAAAATTTATTACTTTACGAATAATCTTGCTGAAAATATGTGCTTGCGTAATTAAGTAAAAAATACGCACGATTATTTGAATCTACACGATTACAAACCCAAGATTGAGTGATTAAATTTTTAATAAATCAACAGAACGTTTTTTTGAATCAAATAAACCAATGATTCCGAACAATTTACATTTTAAGTGGCTTGCCGTGGAATTGTCTCGTTTTCTGATATTTAGTAGTTCAATAAACTACTAAATAATTAGCAAAAGATGAGAATTTCACGGTAAGTCATTTACAATGTAAATTGTGCGGGATCTTTTATGGTTAGATGAACTAAAAGTTTTGCTTAAATCAACCAAAATATTTTCTTAGGCCAACGAAAAAGAAACTCACTTGAATCAACTAAAATATTTCGTTAGATCAATCAAAATATTTGCTTGGATCAACCAAAAGATGTGATATAATCAAGCAAATTTTACTAACCAACAAATTTTCTTGGGTCAACCGAATATTTTATTGACCATATAATAACCATATTCTAGGGTTGAATCAACCGAAATTTTGTTGATTCCACCAAATCTTTTTCTGGGTGTTCAAAGATTGAAATAGCAAGATTAATCGCATTTTCTCAGAATCGTGAAGTTCTAAACTAACTTAAAGGCCAGATTTGGAATCGGCATACAAAAATTTATAAGATTTTAAGAAGATTTTTTTTACACTTTCTCTATATCCTTCCTATACAGTATACTCATACTAGATAATTGACTCCCTCTTCGATGCATGCGTGAGAGACGAAAATTTCGTTAACCTCTGTCTATTCAGACTTTTGTTGGCTGTTTTTCGGAATTTCTTGACTTCTGTACACTTTTTAAACAGTTAGCTATTAAGTTTTGTAACGACACTTCTAATTTCTAACATACTTTCAGCCCTATCCTGAAGTGGTTGACTCAGTCAATGAAAGTTCCAAGAACTTATTTCTTCCGTGTAGATTGTTTGACATATTTTAATTTCAATTTGAATTCTCCTCTCCCTGCATTACCTTTAAACTTTGTTTCTTTCAAAACGAGGAACTGAATAATGAATAGAGACAATTTTTTCTTTTATTGAAAATCTTCAAATTATGCTACGAAAAATAAATTATTATGCGAGAAAATGCGTCATAAATCTGTGGATTTTGTGAAATTATGCGATGAAATTATAAGAATTGAAGCCTTGGCAGACATAACGTTGTATCAATAAAAATCTGTTTTGCTGGAATCTTTATTGAAACTGTGAGAATATTTTTGTATACTTTGTTATATGACAGAGTTTGTTTTCTGACATATGTATAATACGGCATAGAAGATAAAATCTTTGGGTAAGAATATATTATCACACAATGAACACACTTTTGAATAGAAGTCGTTTTTTTATCCAACGTTATCTCAGCCGAGGCTTCAATTATAAGCTGAAAATATTGAATACGGACTTTAAGATTATTTTTTTATACATACGGCTATGGTTATCTTATTAAATTCATAAAACAGAAAAGGACAAGTTTTTAGCTTCGGTATTAAACTATGTACGTAGAAAAATATAGGAGTATTAGCGTGCCTCACGAAATGCCTTTTTCTTTGGTATTTGCCAAAACCTCAAATTTGAAATTTCAAAAAATCCTTTATCAGGGTGCCACGTGACCCTCGAATTTTGTACGCTTCAAAAAGAAAGAAAGGTGGTTACAAAATTTAAGCGAAATACTACCTAATTTACTAGGGTGTTTACTCATTTTCGACTACCATATTCCCGGTTATTTCCTGGTTTTTTCCCGGTCGTAAATATCAAATCTCTTACTCCTCTTCATTCTAGCTTACTTAGAAATATACTTCGAACAATTCAGGGTTCTATAAACAAAATAATATTTTTGCAATTCATGGTTTCTTAAATTTACAAACAAATATAATACAATTTCTATGTCATTTAAATTTTTTTAATCTTCAATGTCCTTGAAAATCCTATAAAATCGCGCAGTTATAAAAAAAAAATAACTGTGATCTTAACGAAATCTAAGCAGCTTTTATGCATTGCGATACCTCATTATATTTAAACAAAATAATATTTTTGTATTTTATGGTGCCTAAAACTTAAAAACGAGTATAATACAAAATTATATGCCTTATATTATACTCTTATACTCAGTCACAATGAAACTTCCAACAACTTATTTCTTCAGTGTAGATTTTTTAACATATTTTAATTTCAATTTGAATCCTCTTTTTCCTGCATTACATTTGCACTTGTTTTTTTTCCACAGTGAGGAATTGAATGATCAGGACCCGTGTCTGAATAACAATGAAACTTATTTAATTTAAATATGTCACATGTCAGGCCTATGTAAGAAATCAATTTCTATATATACTTCAACTCCTTGCCTTGACACTGGATTAAAAGGTGAATTTAGATTATAAACAGGTAAAATGTCAACAGAAACAATGTTCTGTGCTCATGTTTGTAAGTTACGAGACTTCGTGCCTTCTGAATTCCCAAATGTGAATGTAAACCTCATTGGAATTTCAAATATTACGGAAATAAAATTATGCAGAGAAAGAGAGAGTATATAGTCGAGTATACAGATCCGGCAAATTTTGCCGGAGTCGTATGCTGTTGGTGAGATTGGAAAGGGCGAGGGAGTGGAGGACCAGCCCCTGTTTTTCCATGATGTATCTGTTCGACTAAAATTAATGTGAAAATTAAATTAGAGTTTCTGTGTGCAGATTTCATTAGTCCAAATTGTCATCTTTTCAGATGGAATTTCTAGAATTGTTAGCTCTTCAATTTTGAACATTTCCAATTTAAAATTAATTTTTGTACTTAAAATTTGAAATATTGTTCACTTTTTCAAACAGTCAAAATAAAATTATTCATCCATAGATAAATTAATCTCAATTTTTTCGGTATGAAGATAATGGAAATATTTTAAATAATTTGAAATTGTACAATTTATTATATTTACACTAAGAAAAATAGATTATACGAGCGGAATATTAAAACCAGAGGATAATATCCCCCATATAAAAGTAAATTAACGCGTATAATCTATAATCTTTTTCTAATGTATGAAGATATTACCAAATATAATCTCTAGATGCTAAATTCTTATAATTTGAGTCTCATTTGAGTCTCAGATGGCCATGGCACGTGTCATATATGGTGTCATACTTTGAATCCACTCGCATCGTAAAAAGTAATAAGTGATAAAGTGCTTATTAGTGCTAAATCACACCTAATTTGAATTCAGAAAAAAAGAAAGTTTATACTATTATAATTTGGAAATGCTATAACTTTAAAATTGTCTTTTTAGCGAAAGAAGTCATTGGGATAAATTGTTCGACTTTCTGAGTACATACTACGAATAGTCGTACATAGAATTTTTGAATCTTGAAAAAAATGGTCTCAAAAATTTTGAAAATGATTTAACTTTTTGAATTTTCATCCGAAATATCTGGCTAACGAATTCGACCTTCAGTTTCTGACACTAAAAAAGTGTACCAAAGGTCAACCAAATAGATTAATTTTTTCAAAAGTTATCGTGCTCACAGACAGACATACATACATACAGACGTACATACAGCCATACATACAGCCATACATATAGACATAAAGACAGACACATTCGTAAAAACCTGTTTTTCGGGTCCTGGGGGTCTAAAAACGTGGACATTTGACAAAAACAGGGGAGGGGGTCAAATTTTACAAAAATCTAATACCTTCTCTGATGAGAATGTAAAAAACATCATTTCTCGCTTTCTTACACCTATTTCGGTGAAAAAACTTGAGAAATTTATTTAATTTAAAAATTTTTTTAATTTAAATTTAAAAATTTACACCTTTAAAATTTTTGCAATTTTTAACACCAAAATGTAGTGTTTCAATGTATTCAAATATTTAACAATTTCACAGAATTCAAACTAAATAAATGAAGTATACTAAAATATTCCATTTGTTTAACAATTCGATGGTTATTATAGGATTTTGACAAGTATTTAATATTACAAATTTTGAAAAGTCGAAATTTTACGACTCATTCGCACAAATGACTTTTTTGAAGAACGAGAAAAAATCTGCCTTGGTCCGAATTTGAACCGGAAAAAAAATTATTTGTCCGAAAGAATCGTGAAATTTCGATTTTTCGAAATTTGTAATGTAAAACCTCTTGAACATAAATGTGGAAATATCTTCCAAAAATTATTCAAGTATTTAGCAATAGGAGATAATATTTTCAAAATTAAAAAATATTATACCAGTAGTATAAATGTTCTTTTTTTCCGTTAAATGAAGGGTGGCAAGTCATAAGGAGGTAAGGGACAAAATGACAGATTTACAGGAGAGCAAAAGAAACATTCTGTAAAATCGAATTCGCAATTAAAAATAAAAACAAAAATATGCTTCCGATCTGATGTATTGCTGAATCGATACCAAAAAAATTTGATTGCAAATAATCTTCTGGTTATGAGAAAATATAGTCCAAAGTTGACGAAATTGAGTTGACACTTTTTTTGACGATGTCCGAGTCGACTTAGGACAGTGATGAAATATTAAATAATCAATTTAAAAAAAAACTGTTGAGCTAGTCTCAAAATGCTGAGTTGTTGAGTACAAGGAAAAAATGTTTGATGGAAAAAAATAATTCAGTTTCGAAAGAATGAGGTTTCAATTTTGAGGTTAGAATTTAATGGCATCTGAAAAGTGGCTTCAAATTGTGATAAAATATCTAATTTTCAAATTTTTACAAAAATAAAAACTTGCTCCCGAGATATATGTATGCTGAACATAGGGAATAAAAAGATTGATCATTTTATTTTCAACCAAAAACGATCAATTTTCAGCCAAGAAAGATGCGAGAAAAGATTACTTTCTTAACAACAAAAGATGAATTTTCAACAAAACAATTGAATTTTTGAACAGAAAATATGACTAACAAAATAGTTGAATTTGCAGCACAATAATTAAACTTTTGAAACCATAGTTGAATTTTTAATCAAGTAGCTGACTTTTACACCAGAAAAGATGAATTTTCAAAAAGAAAGTTAATTTTCAATAAAGAAAGATGAATTTTCACTGTGTTTCAAGCAAATAGTTGAATTTTCAACTGAAAAAGATAAGTTCTAAACCAAAAATGCGATTGTTCAATTTTCAATCAGTCAAATTCAACCATTTCAGATAAAAAAAATTGTTTGCCAAATAAAAAACGAATTTTCAACCAAAAAAATAAATTTCTGCACGGAAGTTTCTACAGAGTACAAGAATTTTCTAAAAAATTGTTGAATTTTGAAGCAAAAAAGGCGAATTATCTATAAAAATGTTCAATTTCCAATCCAAAAATATATTTTTTTTAACAAAAAAGTTCATTTTTTTACCAAATACTTCAATATTCAAATAAGTAGTTCAATTCTTAACCAAACAATTGTATTTTCTACCAGAAAAATGAATTCTTGAGAAAAAAATTCAACCAATGAGATGATGTTTCAACTAAAGTGATGAATCTTCAACAACCAAAAAATGAATTTTCAACAAAAGAGTTCAATACTCAACCAAGCAATTGAACTTTCAACCGAAAAGATAAATTTAGAACCAAGTATAGAAACGAATTTTCAACAAAATAGGTAAATTTCATCCAAATAGTTCAATTTCATACCCAACTGTTAAATGTTTATGAAAAAAGACGAATTTTGTACAAAACAGTTGCATTTTTAACTCAATAATATGAATTTTCAACAAAAATGTTAATTTAGAACCAAATAGTTGAATTTGAAACTAACATAATGAATCTTCAACAAAAAAAAAGGAATTTCTTACAAAGTAGTTCAACTTCAAAGCAAGTAGTTGAACATTTTACCAAAAAAGATAACTTTTTAACATAATAGTTGTATTCCAACAAAATAATTAAATTTTCGACCAAACGAGATGAATTCCGAAATCTTTCGAACCAAAAATATAATAGTATACTTTTCAACCCAAGATTGGCTTCTATTAATTTAGTTCGCATTTAAGCGAAAAAATGAGAAAAAGGGGAAGTTTCTTGAAAACAGAGGAAAAAAGAATTCTTTAAAAAAGGGGGCAAAAGGGGAACAGGGGAAAGAGTGTGAAGTCTGAAATATGATTGTGCTGTCCAAATTAATAAAGTTATTATTAAACTGTACCGTTGCAGGGCCATCTTCCGCAAAATTCACAAACTTTGTTAATATTTATGTATTAATTTTGTTCGTAACGTTACTTCCACTGACCCCGTCATGTTACCAATCGTAGTTTTTGGTGTGACCCCCCTCCCCCAAATTGGTAACGTAGTTTATGGACGGCCCCTTACCTCTTTTTGTAAAACAAGCTTTTTATTACTACTATAAAAACAAGCGATTCCGAAGAAATCTTTTCAACACCATGTGTATTAGATTTTTAAAGAATTTTTTATGGAAAAAAAGTTTTTGGAAAAATGTCCCTTACCTCCTTATGATCTGCCACCCTTCAAATAGTGCCTTCTGTTTATAAAATAAATAAAAATATGTATTTCATATGATTTTCTTCACGATTTATGTCTTTCTTACATTTTTATAATACCGGGGAAAGCTAAAAAGTGCTACGTCCATCGCTATTTCCATTAGATTATTACATGCACATGTAGCGCCATCTATTTTTGCACACAACGTTTATCAAACTGATCCATCCCCCTACACAAAGAAAAAATGATTGAAACAATCGGTTGCAAGTTGTGTCTCTAGAGAGGTTTTTTGTCTTTATTGTAAAATTTGGTTGATTGGACTTGGCACCGTTTGGTATTCCCCGCTTCAATTTTGAATGACATTTGTATCAAAATTTTGCACTGAATTATAAAAATGGAGTAAAATAAAAAAAAAAACAATTCTGGCAGTGTATTTTTTTCATGAATGCTCAATTGCTCGTTATCTTATTTGTCCTCTTGACAGATTTAGAATTAGAAAGGCAAATGACACGTTCCATTTGGTAATTACTGAGCCATCAAAATTTCGGAAAGATCAATAAAAATAGTGCTGCCTTTCTAAAATCAATGGAAAATGTTATAATACCAATAAATGACAATTTTATTTCTTTTGACGTAATAGCCATGTTTCCTAACATTCCATATGAAAGAGTTAAACTTGCCATTGAAAAAAGATGAGATGTGATCAAACTTCATAGTAAGATTTCGAAAAAACAATTTTTTGATGCTATTGAATATGTTTTCAGTTTCGTTTATTTTAAATTCAATGGTACTTTTTATACAAAAAAAATTTGGAATACGATAGGCTCAGTCTTGTCCCCAATTTTTGCTGAAATTGTGTTGGAAGATTTGGAAAATGATGTTTTTGATCAAATTAATTCTGAGTTAACTTTTATGCAAGATGTGTTAATGATTATGTACTTTCTTGACATGCACAAAATTGGTATACTCTACTTAATGTTTTCAATAGTATATACTCGTACATCCATGATTACAATTCACTGTTGAAATCTAAACGGAAGGTAGATTAAATTTTCTTAATTTGATTCAAATAAAAACTGATAAAAATTATATTATCACTGTTTGGCACAGAAAAACAATTTGTTCGGAAAGGACACTAAATTTTAATTCTAATCATTCCATTCAAAGCAAAATAAGAGTTGTGAAGAATTTGATTGATAAAGATCTTAAATTATCTCAGCCAAAATTCTATGAAAAGAATATTGAATTATGCAAGCAGATTCTTTTTCTCAACCATTATCCACTTGCCTTTATTAACAAACATATGCATAACAGACGTATTCAAATTAAGAGTAAAATCAATAATCAGAACAAAAACAATATACAGGGTTACAATAGATTCAATACGGTTGTCTCGTCTTATTTTGGAGAAATGTCAAGTATCTTGGAACCAATGTCAGGAAAATTGGGCTCACATACGATATATGTATAGAGTTTCATTCAAAAGTAATTTGATTGTAAAATTGGGTAAAGATAAATATGAGAAACTTGATAAACAATGTGTGATTTACAAATTCAAATGTAAACAATGTGATGCTGTTTATATGGCGCAAAGAAGGAGGTCACTTAGAAGAAGAAAAGAGGAACATCAGAATAATTTTCATGGTAGTGCAACATCTTATTCGGTCCTTACAAAACATAGAATAACACATGATCATGTCTTTAAATGAAATGATTTAAAAATTTTGTGTCATGAGAGAAATCAGAAAGAGAGAGTTCATGGAAATGCTATATGAAGAGAACACGTAACAAAGGTAATAATTCAAAAAGAGATTTTTCGGGATACAACAAAATTTGGAATGGAGTCATTAATTGGATACATTGACTGTATTTTTGGTCAGATTTGCCTATGTGCAAATCAATTTCCAATTAAAGAATGAAATAATTGATTTTATTTCTTATTCAGAATGTTTGGCTATGTGAAAATCAATTTCAATTAAGGAATGAAATATGTACCAAAATAACAAGTGCTTTTAATTATCTCTGTTTTATTTTCAGGTTGACTCTTTCTTTTTCTCTCTTTTTTTCTTTTTGTTGTACATTTATTGTACGTTTGTCTCCAATGAGCCGTAAAAGTGGGTAGTTTCGAAGTTTACTTTCGATTTGTGAACTTTTTGGGTTTTCTTTTTTAGTATACAAAAAATTTTCATGAGAAAGTATATTTCATTTCGTTCTTGAAGAAATTTGAAAAGAGAGATATCAAGCAAAGGTTTGTTTAAAAAAAAAAGTTCACAAATCAAAACTAGACTTCGGGACTATCCGCTTTTCCGGCTCATTAGAGACACATGTACAATAAATGTACAAACAAAGAAGAAAAAGGAGGGAGAAAAAGAAAAGAGTCAACCAAAACCAACCTCACACTCTTTCTTTTTTCCGTCTCTTTTATACGACTGGGGACCAACATGTTTCGAATCCAATTTAGACTTCCTCATCAGGGGAAATTTATAGGATAACTACAGTTATGAATCATGAAACTTATATTATTTTTGAATATGTGCTTGACAGCTTTTTCTAATCAAATTCAAATAGATTTATTAAATTTATTGATATTCTCATTCAATGTTAATTTGTTATCTTTTTTTTTTGAAGTCAAAACATATTTTCTTGTTAATATGAAATATCTTCTTTGGAAAAAACCATGAAACTTGCATTCTATCAATAATTCCTTCTGTAATGCATCCGATCTAAGTTTTTAATAATTGGATAAATTCATTTAATACTCCTATACCGGACTTTCAGTAATATCTATAATAAAATCACATTCCACCAAAAATTCTATCAGTTAAACTAAAAATTATATTAACCAAAACATGAAAATAAGAATAGATAAAATAGTTTTTTATATAACTTTCTGCGTATAAAATCCGAAAAATTGTAATCCAAAGTTTGGCAAACTCTTCACCAAAACACTAATTGAACAAAAATTTCAATTATTTTCCAAAAATATTTATAAATTGTATTGATTTTATTCTTCTTCTTCAAGATAGAAACATAAATCCACTTTTTTAGTTTATATATTTTTTAAATTATGATAAAAAATTATTAACCTGGAAGAAAATTCAGAGAAACACGAAGTGTACTGAACGAAAGAAATTCGACGACTGACTCGTCTATATAGCCACTTAGACAAAC
>JAUMHM010087242.1:0-10473 GCA_032362435.1 Melikaiella ostensackeni | reverse complement strand
TAGGAATCGGAATTTATCTTTCTCCTTCTTTTATCCACCTCTCTCTGTCAGCATAGTAGAACCACAAATGCACACAATACAACGTTACCGCAGAGTTTTACCAATCATTATAACACTTAATAAAACATATAGCCGACACAATCCTAATTTTAATAAACAAAAACTTTTTCTTTTTCATCTAACCTATTTGTAAATTTAGAGGTCACGAGCATCCGTGATGTCACGGAGTATAACCCCTCCCCCCTGTCACACTTCGTCACGTTTTATGAATCACCTCGCCCCGGTAAAAGAGCGTGGCATAATTTATGAACGATGCTGATTTAATCAAATTTCCAAGGCTTTCAATGATTTTGAAGGATTTTATTTAATTTTTTTAATTCAATGGTCGCTGCGATGGGCCCTCGATGTCTTACAGTCCATCCGTGATTACACCGATTTAGTCCCATGCCCAGTTCGCCCCTGGTTACTACCTGGGTTGCAGGTTACAAAAAACTACTGCAACTGTGCTCGACAAAGATCACATAAAAAATCTAAAATAATTTAATCATGTTCTTCTGTCAAATTTGATTCGCTTAAATTACTGTAACTTACCGTCTAAATATAGGCCAAATACAGCTGCTGGGGTCAGCTCAACCATGTTTATCCTGCTATTCCCTTTGTCCAAAAATGCTGCCGTGATGGGGTTGTTGAATGGATGGTGAAAAGTGAGGAAGGCGTGATGATAATCCATCTGCGTCGATATCATAATAAATTAAAATACATTTCGCGTAAAATTTTCCCTCGATAATAATTTTTTAAGAGGGAGAGTAGAGAAGATGGAAAGATTTTCACGCTAAGGTACTTATTTCTTGTCAGGCGTATGACAAGTCACTCCATATTAAGTATCCATTAATTTATCCCCTTTTACAGCGATATGCTTTTCTCGTGGGCGATAGAGAGAAATTCTTTTAAAAATCACGTGAAATCAAGTTGTTCCTTCCAACTTCAGACCTTAAAGCTGACGACTTTAAAGCTATCCGATAAAGCAGAAACTTTTCAGGTTTTAAAATTTTCCTGCTGCTATTATTCTTGTACGAATACTCTAAAACTAAAAGAAAATAAAACGCTTCTAACTTTGACCTAAAAATAGTATATTGTGTGACAAGTTGAAAAATCGTCGCTTTTTCAACATGTGGGACACGACACTTTTTCTGCAATTTGTTTAAAAAGTGCTAGTTCTTTTTACCTGTTGTTTGTTTAAAAAGGAGGCGATTTGTTGTTGATTGACGCAACAATAACAATGGCAATCGTCAAAACTATGGCAATAATATGGCCGTAACAGTAAGTTCGTAACAATGTTTGGTCAAGAAAGTTAGTAGTGGTGGAATTAGATACAACGCAATAGTTGTGAGTTCACCTTCACTTCAGGGTTCGTTCAGTAATTCGCACTTTATTTACTTTTTTCACTGTGCGTCACTTTTTTCGCTGCGTCCGTCTACTTTTTTCACTGTTGCCCGGAAAGATCGATACTGCGCATGCGCCACGTCATCGGCAAAAAATCGGTCACTTTTTACACTGAAAACAGGTGGAAAAACCATCAATTTTTCGCGAATTACAGAAAAATGTATTTTAAATCTTATAAAAAAAAGTATCAAAAATTGTTACTTCGAGCTTTTTCTTAAAGGTATTTTTATGGTGAATTTCAAAGGTTTCGTTAAATTTCAGACAATTTTTCAAATTAGATGTCGAAAAATGTCAACATTAAATATTTTTTTTATCACCCCAGTGGGAAATTACCAGTGTTGATGGCCCAAAAAGAAAGATTGAGTTCGTTAACCAGCCTTCTTTGACCAGCGGTTGTGGTTTTAACCATCAACAAGTATAATGAAAAATCGAAAATTGAAAAGAGTTCTCGTTTTAAACGTGAAAAATGTTATTAAAAATACAAAATTTCTATTTTCTAGCCAAACTAAGGAAGATACGGAAAACTGTCGGAAAGAAAAATTGTTTTTCTCAAAAACATCTACAAATTTTATCAAAACCATTTTTTGATAAGACGCATATAGTTTTTGTTTTAGTTGTAAAAAATGTGATTAAAATAAAAAAATCCACTTTTCAGCAAAACTGTCAGAGATACGAAGAAAACATCAACACGAAAAATGACTCATCTTAAAAAGATCTACAAATTTCCTACAGACCATTTTTTGGTTAAACGCATGGTTTTTGTTTTAATCGTCAAAAATTTTATTAAAAATAAAAAATTCCACTTTACAGCAAAACTATATGAGATACGAGAAAAATGTCGAGAAGCAAAGTCGTTCATCTCTGAAACGATCTATAGATTTTCTGAAAAATGTTTTTCTGATGAGACGCATAGTTTTAGCTAAATCATGAAAAATGTTATTAAAAGTAAAAAATTCCACTTTCCAGCAAAATTATACGAGATACGAAAAAAATTTCAAGTAGCAAATTGGTTCATCATAAAAAGGTCTATAAATTTGTTTGAAACTTTTTTTTCGATAAGACGTATAATTTTTGTTTTAATCATGAAAAATATTATAAAAAATGAAAAATGCCACTTTCCAGCAAAACTATACGAGGTACGATACAAATGTTAAGAAGCAAAATTGTTCATCTCAAAAAGATCTAAAAATCTGCTTTAGACTATTTTTTGTAATGAGAAGTATAGTTGTTATTTTATTCGTGAAAAAAGACATTGAAAAAATTCTAATTTTTGGAAAAACGGCACAAGATACAACAAAATATTGAATGTCCAAATCATTCACCCAAAAAAAGTCTAAAGAGAGATGCTATTGAAATAAAAAAATTTAATTTATGGGAAAACGAAACAAGATACAATAAAATGTTTAACGGAAAAATGTTTCACCTAAAACCAAAGTCCCGTTAGTTAATTAGCCTTTACTTTTGTCCATTTGAAAATTAAAAGAAAAACCAGGGACCCAGCCAAAACTTTGGTTTCATTTCCTTTTTAGCCACTTAAACAAAAAAATTTTGATCCAATCATTAATGTAATATTAGATATTATCTAATTTCGTCTAAATCTAGAGATAGCAGATCAAAGTTTAGTTACAAATCATTTTTATCTATCAATAACCAAATGGAATGCAAGTGAAAAACATAATTAGTTGAACAAATTAAGATATAAAAATTAATATAACAGAAATTTAATATGAGAAAGTTCAACATAATATAGAAAATTTCTCGTTTTTGACATACTTAATCGAGTGCTTAGCGCGAGATACGTGATGAGAATGTATTCGTTAAAGCCGATGGAGCTTTAACAAAAGAGAAATCACAGTTATCAAATTACAGTTGTCAATGATTCAACTTTTAATTTTAAAAGGTCTCTGCATAAATATGGGAAAAATACATAGACCAAGAGCGATTTACGTGCATTTTATAGTCAATTGCAATAAAAAAATTTGAATGAAAAAAATGCAGGCAGCAGGAATCGAGCCCAGACTTTCCGATAACAAACTCGGAGCGCTACCCCCTGATCTAACCGGAAGTTTAGAGAAAGAAGTTGAAAGCGGGTTTTCTTGAGAATGGCTGAAAAGCGCACCTTATTACTTCAGCATATTACAAGTTTGGTAATTACTTTAATCCATTATTTAAAAAGAAACTGAGATGTCTAAGATGTTTACACATCAAAAGGGTAATTGAAATGTTTGAAATTTTTGCGTCATCTCTGTAATGTTTTGAATGAACTTACTAATCCTTGTATAATTGCAGACTATGTATATTCTAAAAAAATTAAAAATTGCCCTTCGCGCGGCCCGCGTGGAAAAATTTCATAGCAGTCTGGTGTCAGGTCTGGCCCAGGTCTAGCTTTACCTAGACTGTCTAGTCTGGAAGGTTTGTTCTGGCCCAGGACAGGCGCTGCTCAACTATGCAAGGACAACAAAAGTTCTAGGTTCGGTCTGGAAGGTCTGGCCTGGCCCAGGGCTGGCGCTGATACAGGGGGTCTAAAATGATACAAAATAAAACATTCACTCTAACAAAAAAAGATTTTCTATCTTATCACCTTGACATTCTGGTCTGGGCCAGGTCTGGCGCTGATCAGCTAGCCAAGAACAAAAAATTTTAAGTTTGGTCTGGAAGACCTAGTCTGGCCCAGGACTGGCGCTGATCAGCTATCCAAGAACAAAGAAGTTCTAAGATCGATCAGCAATTTTTTTTGGACATATTTCAAAAAAGTTACAGAGAGTCTAAAATGATAGAAAATAAGAAATTCACACTATCAAAACAAGAATTTTTTTTCTTATTATCTTGACATTCTGGTCTGTACTAGGTTTGGCACTGTTCAGCTAAATACACTTATAGTGAAAAATTATTTTTTTCCAAGTTATTAAATAAATAAAGTTTCGTCCCAAGCAATCGGTATTTATTGCTCAGTTGTTCCCAATCGGGTCAAATTATTTGCTTATACAAGGGAGTCCAGCCAGACGCTGACCAGCCTCCAACTAGTTACTGATCAGCCATCCACAAGCTGCTGATGGCTCAAGTTTTTTGACGTTGTGTGTTCGGCATAAGTGATATATGTGGGAGTAAGGGTTTAAATAATGAAATGCCGAGATCTAGTTAACAAATATATTCTAAACGAAACGAATACCATCCAACAACCACCGAATTCACCTGATTTGGCTCCCTGCGACTTTTTCCTATTCGGTCGACTCAAGAAACCGTTCCGCGGAACGCGTTACAGCACCCGAGATGAGGCCATGGAAAAATCGATTATATAACTTGAATAAGAGACGCACGTTTGCTTTCACAAGCATTATTTCATTTTCCGTCGATTTACCCGAAAAAGTAGCGCGAGGGAAAATAAGATGATTGAACGGCAAACTAAACTCCATCAATATGTTCTTTTTTTTTCGATCATGGCTCAAAACCTCTTGCGTATCAGAAAGGCACAGGTGCATCATCGAGTCTCGTAATTCTTTCAAATCAAGAAGAAGGGATAGAAAATCTTATGAGGGGAAAATGAAAGATAAGAATAGACAGAAATTTGTCGGGTAAACAACGTCGGATTTTACGACTGAACAAACCGAGGTTACAACGTAAACGGACGATTAAACGCGACTCGAGCAGAATAGTATAAACTAAAACGGGAGTAATTCAACGAACGATGAAGGAATTTCCGGTTTGAAGGCTTTCATTAACAGTCCGTTTTTCTCCGTTTCTTTTGGCCATTCCAGTTTCGGATAAATTCTTTTAATTTGATATTTGAACCGGACTTTCAGGAATATCTATCATAAAATCACATTCCATCAAATTTTTATCAATTATACTGAGAATTATATCAACAAAAACATGAAAATAAGAAAAGATAAAATAATTTTTTATATAACTTTCTGCGTATAAAATCCACAAAATTGTAATCGAAAGTTTGACAAACATTTCACCACAACACTAATTAAACAGAAATTTCAAATATTTTTTAAAAACGTTTGTACACTTTGTTGATTTTCTTTTTAAAAATAGAAGCATAAATACACGTTTTTGATATCAAATTTTCTAAACTATGATAAAAAATTCTTCACCAGGAAGAAAATTCAGAGAAACACGAAGTGTGTGAACTCAAAGAAAGAAATTCTACGACTGAATCGTCTATATAGCCACTTAGGAAAACAAAACGTTTTACCATTTTTTTTTTTTTTTTGAGAGAGAGAATAACCAGTCCCAAACCCTTGTAAAAATCATCTGTTCGAAGAATGCTGATAGATTTTAGGAAACTATACAAAAAGTCTTAGCCCCAAGTATTAAGATTTATCATTTATTCCAAAGAGACAATAATAAGATATTAAAATATTTTCACATTCGAATATGAAGTTTAATTTTAATTGAATTCTAATATTACATCTCAAATTATTTACATTCTTCTAGCAACCTTATTATGTTTACAATGAGTATCAGGATGACATTTTAATTATATTAACAGTATAATTAGAAAAAATCAAACGTATAGTAGACTGAAAGTTTATTAAATATACTTGAAATGTAAAACATCTGTAAAAAAATCATAAGATTAGAGAAAATGTAAATAAATTACTTAATGATACATGAAATACACGTATTGCTAGCATGGCATCTTCCTCAAAACACCATTTTTTGTAGGCAACGAGTGTATGATTTCTTTTACCTGGATGTCTGTAAAACCTACGGCAACCTTATTTTTTGATAAGTACCAGGTTAACATTTTAATTAGTTGTAAAATTGAAAATTGTGTGTAAAACCTTATGGCAACCTTATTTTATGATGAGTACCAGGCTAACATTTAAATTAGTTGTACAATAGAAAAACCTGAAAAAATTATTACAAGATTTATGTACACAAAACATGGGAAATGAAGGAAATAGATCAGAGTGCCAAGATCAAATTTTGTAGGTTGATTTAGAACCAATCTATTCAGATTATTCAATTTATGAAAAAGAAAAAGGTAATAATCCAAATCAGTAACACATTTCTAAAAAATTGCTAACTTCATCAAGTTTGTAAACTATATTTAAGTAAAATAGATATCTTTTGTTGAACTGAGTTAACCAATAACACCTCAATTAAAATGAATTTTAAGTACTCATATGCAACACTGCAGATTGGAACAAATCCTTGCTTAATGCCTGTCTTCAAAAATTTGTTAAACATCGAAATGAAATCTACTTTCTTATGAAAATTTTTGGTGAACTGAAAAAGGAACGCCCAAAAAATTTTGACGTATGGTTATGATTCGTGTCGCTGATAACTTAGTTATAAATGTGGCGCAAAATTTTTGTTTGATGGCGCATACCGGCGCATTTGGAGTTCATCAAGGTCATATAATCTAAATTTTGATTTGTTAAATGGGGAGGGGGGGGAGTAGCGTGTCTCCAGCCTCCTCCCTCTACGTAACCCTGTCTATAACTCTTAGGGTTTTGTGGCGCAAATTTTGTTATTGAATGCGCATATGAGCGCATTTGTGGCGCAATTCCGTGAGCTAAAAAATTCTAAAATTATAATTGGGGGTGGGGGGGGGGGAGGAGGGGCTGGTGTAACTAACCTCCATTGTATTCCTATCGCAAGAAACATGTAGCATAGTTTTTTTAGAATTCTTAATTAACATTTAGATGTAGCGGATGGTTGCCAAAGTTTAGTATTTTTTAATCAGAAATCAAGCACTTCCTTCCAAGTTTTCCTTCTGGGCCCTAATTTTAATACCACAAGTGGAAAGCTTTGCGGTCTGAAGCATTTCAAATATTTATGGCTATATTAAGCCTTCTACCTAAGTATGTCATAATACCAAGTAAGAGCAAGCAAACCTTTTCCGAAAACAATTTCATCTTGCTATGGAAGGTATAGGTATCGCTTTCCTATTTATGATGGTTGTGATTCTTTGAAATTTTCTACGAAAAAAGTACCTGAAGGAAAAAAAGTCAAGCAGCTTGACTTCCATTACGATATTTCTTGCTCTTATTATTGATCTATCTCTTCTATTTTTTCAGTATCTGTTCGTGAAAAAATGAACTTTCGTTCAATATACATTTAAAATAAAAAATAATATATATGAATTGCTATAAGTCTCTGAAAAGTGTAAAAATGACAATATTCAACATTAATTTACAGCTTCAAATATGAAGTTTTTTAATTGTACTTTTTAGGAAAATTATTTTCAGCATGGCATAAGAAAGCTTGTGAATGGACATCAATATACGATATAATTAAGGTGGTTAAAAGGACAAATTAAAAAAGGTGTATTTTTCCCACGTTAAATTTCCGATAAACCCATGTCAACTAAAAATGCTTTGCGCCACCTCTAAGTATCAATTAAAAATTCTAAAAAAACTATGCAATATTATTTTTGCGATAGGAATGCAATGGTGTATAAACATTTCGAAAATTCGAAACATGACTTTTTTTGACCACCATGGTGTCCACTGTCCAGCGTGCGGAAAAAGCATGAAAAACGGGAATTGTACGAGACATTTATTGGTGCGGGAAACGTATGGGATTTAATTTTTGAACCGGGAATTTTTTTTATTATTCACACAGGAAACAGTATGATAAAATATAAGCTTCATAATAAGAAAGGGAAGTTTTGGAAACATAGATTGAAACTAAAAAGAAAGAACGTATTGAAAAAAAACAAAGAATATTTAGTTGTTTCTGCGAAAATTATTATTTTCATAATTTTAATAGTTATTTTCATAGATGTCAATTTTTTATCATTTTGTGTGGCTAGAACAGTCTTGCGAAAAATTCACTTTTATACACTGTATCATAAGAGACGTTTGTGATACCCGTCGAATTTCTTTCTTTTAGGGAAAGAAACTCACTTAAATTTTTTCAAATTAAAAAAAAAAGTCTTTGTGTTGCCCGGAAGTTTTTAAATCTTGAAATTCAAAACGAAAAAAATTCCTGCTGAATACAGTAATTCTTTTTTAATTAAGAAAAAATGACTTTTTTGGATTCGGCTGAATTAACATTTATTTTGAGTTATTATTGAATGATAATGAATAAATATTAATTATAAAATAAAAATATTATATGATTAGATGAATATTTGAATTATTATTCAGTGACATCTTTATTGGTTTTTTGAAAGATGACGTTTTTTTTTTAATTGACCCAAGTATTAAAATTTTTTTTAGAAGACAAACGTTTCGGCCTCGGATGAGGGCCCTCTTCAGTGCCAGTTGTCTACTTAATAAATTAGGAATTAATTTCATCTACGGTATACAATTTTTGGTATACAATTTATAAAATTAAGATTGCATGCATCGACTTGTGTATATATGTCTTCGACGTGCGCCTTCCTCCTCTCCACCACTCCCTCTCTCCTTATGTGTTTTTATCTTTCCACTGTAGAAGGTCAAGTGAATTTGAGGCTGTTTATCAGTAATCCAAGAGACACAATTTTCACTTGACTTTCATAAAAAATAATTATACTCACAAAAATATTTACCTCTCTGAGTATTACAATTATTGTTTCAAACTTTTTCCTGTGTAATCAATATTTTCCTTATTTCAAGACTGAACCTGAGTAGGTGCCGCGCGCACTTTGTCGCACAATTTCAAGCGAAATTGTAAAATGTCTGACATTTCGAGACTTCAAATCGGAGTAGTTCACAAAATACAAACCACTAAACATAACAGCCCTGCTTTAGGGAGGATTAACATCAATTTAAAAAGTCCACTTCTTAGGCATTATTCGATTTTCTGTCACAGCCCCGCAAGACCCCAATCTTTTGCAGTATTTGCAGGTGATATCATAAATTGTCTGTATTTTCATGGCCTCCAAATGAACCAGTTTACAGACTTATACCATTACAAGTAAAATTTCTGCCTTTGGGAATAAAAAACCTTTTTTAAAGCGAGTTTTTAGCCACTATTTCATTTTTTGTTCCAGGATCCCAAGAACGAAAGCTCTTGCTGTAGTTTAAAGTCAAATGGTAAAGCGTCAGAATTTTCAGGTCCCAAAAACGAATTACTTTACTGAATACAAACCACTAAACGTGAGAGCCCTGCTTTGGGGGACAAAGATCAATTTAAAAAGTCCACTTTTTAGACGTTATTCGATTTTCTGTCACAGCTCCGCAAGAGCCCAATATTTTGCAGTATTTGCAGGTGATGTTTTGAATTTCCTGCATTTTCATAGCTTTCAAACGAACCGGTTGACAGATTATATGCCATTACAAGTAAAATTTCTGTCTTTAAGTTTAAAAAACTTTTTTTTAAAGCGACTTTTACCCACTATTTGATTTTTTGTTCCAGCCTCTCAAGAACGAAATCTCTTGCAGTAGATTTAGGTGAAATAGTAAAAGTGTCTGGATTTTCAGGTCCTAAAAATAAACTAGTCTACAGAATATAAACCACTAAACATAAGAGCTCTGCTTTGGGAGGAAAAAATCAATTTGAAAAGTCGAGTTTTTAGGCATCAGTTTGTTTGACGTCAAAATAACAACAAAATCTATCTTTAGTCCCTATAAAGATTCAGAAAATTAAAAAAAATTGATAATATTTATAATATCACCTGCAAATACTGCAAAAGATTGGGGTTTTGCAGGGCTGTGACACAAAATCGAATAATGTTTAAAAAAATCAAGTTCAATTAATGTTCATGAAAGCAGCTAAATATATGAGCAGTTGGAGAATGTAGAAAATGTAAAATGTAACAAATGAAATATTCACAAAATCAATCTATGATACGACGTAGTTTCATCACATTTATTTTCTTTTCTTCTTATAATAATAATTTTTATAATTCAGAAGTAAGCAAATCTACATGACCAACTGCGACAGTTCCAAATATGCTAGGAAAATCAAATTTATGAATAACAAGTCCCTAATTGCAAACAATTAGGACCATAGAAATGTCCCTTACCGTCGTTCATTTTATTCCCCCGAATTTCCACTCGATACCTCATTTCGTGTGGACATAAGTTGTTCCACAATAAATGCCGATATTTGTTTCTAATTTCTTGGAAAGAATTTTGCTTC
>JAUMHM010087241.1:0-28866 GCA_032362435.1 Melikaiella ostensackeni | reverse complement strand
CCGAGCACGAAAACTGCCTTACCTGCTGCCTGTTTCGCTAAATAGTAGAACACTTTAATACAACGATCTCATCGAAGCGCATTTTTTTCTGTTAATTCTTAAACAAAACATAGATTTTTTTCGAAAAAAGCGGCCTGTAATCTCTTTACTCTTTAGATTATTTATACAAAAAATCAGACAAAACGGCTTCACCGTTTGGCCTGAATCCTATATCTCCGGTTTACACTCGATTTCCAGGGCCCTTAACGTTTGCAGCCCACGGGCGTCAAAGCAATCTTTGCGCATGTTTTACATGAAATTCCCGATTCGACACGTTTTTTTTTAAACTAGAGACGACGTGTGACGTCAGAAATCCACAACGACTTTGGATTCGTACTCAGCTACCTAGAAAACATAAGATATGACTACTTTGCATTGAAAAATGCATGTTTTACATGAAATTTACGATTTGCCACGTTCTTTTGGGGACGTTCATGACGAAGTGCGACGTCATAGAACCACAACGACTCCAGATTGATACTAAGCGACCTCGAAAACATAGGATATGACCACTTTTCATAGACGGGAATCATGTTTCACCTGATATCAGCGATTTTCCATGTTTTTTGATGTTAGGGACGAAATGTGACGTGAGGGAGCCAAACCGACTCTGGATTCGGATTCTGCGGCCTCAAGAAAGTAGGGTAAGCCTATTTCGGTTTCTGGGGCTGACAACTATTTTTTTGTGTAGCTGTGTAATAGACAGTGTTGTGATTGAAGTATTGATTTTGAACTTTATCTCATGCATTTCAAACACTGTATTGACGCGATCCTCATAGGATTGTTAGTGACTACGACCCCACAAAGAAACAATTAGTCAGGCCTTACCAACCTGACATAATCAGCAATAATGGTCTCTCTGTGTCTCACTTTTCCAAACTACCCTCGCCTTTTGCTCGGGACGTGGCACCTGATTTTTTGGCAGCGGTGGGATGTTTCCACTTTCGTTTAAATCCAGTGCTTTTGATAAAATTTAATTTCAGTAAAGTATCAAGATAGCTATTTCATTGGCAATCAAAAGTATAAGTTCTTCTTAGATACGTTGCACGGTCACCTTCGGAGCAGGGCAAAGTTCAAAATGCATGATAGGCGTTGGTATACTTTGCGTGCTCGCAAGCCCTGCCATTGTTAATGAATCTACGAAATACCCTGAATTGACCTCGTATGTGCTCTTTGTAGCAAGATTGTACCAGTGAAGGATTAAAAACAACGTCCAAGTCATCCAACAATCGCGTTCAATAACATTCCGCGATTCAACCAGGAAATAAAAATTTACTCAAAAACTAGATATTTCAGTTGTCAAATCCAAAACTTCTTCGGAATTCCAAAGTAACTCATAATCGTGTTAAGATCCTATATGAAAAGGGAAACAAAGAAGTTAAAATTTATTAAATCGGGAAATTCATACCCTTTTTCAGAATTTTAACAACCTGAATAGTTCAAAAGTTCAATTTTTCAATCTTGAATCGTTTTTATCTTCTTGCTGACAAATAAAATTGTCAAAACTAAAAAAAAAAACGAACTTCTCAATTCATGCAGTACAGTTCATTGAATTGTCAGCATAGTTTCATTCACACCTTGAAAGTTCAAATCGTTAATATTATTATTCCTTGAAAGTTTAAGTCGTTATAACGGAGCCTAATATAACATACAGACACTAAAATTTTGGAAGCTTTCAATTGTATAAGTGAAGGTAGAATCGTTATTCTTCTACTCGTCTCTTCACAAGGCGCACTTGTCTGACATCTACGGCACCTTCCACTCGTCAACAGAGACAACTCCTTATTAGTGATGGGTACACGTGAATTTTTTGACGTTCCACCTGCATTGTAGCGAAATTTATTGTAGTTCATAAACAAAATTCTTAAATCATCTTGTGAAACAAAAGTCGTTTTCTAGGGCTGTTATCAATTCCGTTTCAGGGTAAACATCCCCTGTTACGATGACAAAAACACGCCCGTTTGGGATTTTATCCAAGACGTTATAAACGGAGAATCATCGATACCGACTTATTGTAAAACACAGTATCTTAGAGCGATATTAGCCCGATTGAAAGGGGCTACTCGCGATAGTATTCATAGAAAAAATCCTACAACCTTCAACGATCTAATCAAACATGTGAAACAACGATTTGCACCCCGTAAAACATATTCATGGTATTTACATGAAATTTCAACCATTTGAAAGAATCAAAAAGAAAGTGTCAGTGAGTTTTCTGACAGAGTTATACTCCTAAAATTAGGAGCCCGAGCGGCTCTTGAGAATAAATATCCTAACGTTGATCAATTATTAGCACGCCTAAATGATTGTGCTCTTGAAGCTTTCAAAAGTGGATTACCTGACAGTATAGCAGGTTTATTAGAAGCGAGAAATCCGGAGAATCTAGATTCGGTGCTCAAAGTCGCACTTGAATATGAGGCAAGACATCAGTTGAATCCTCAGTATCTAATGAACTCATATCGCGAATCTAGGTATCCTCAACCTAGTTATTCAGGATCACGAGACCGAAGTTTGAGTCCTCGCGTTAGATTTGTAACTAATCCAGATGTATAAAAAAATTCTGATCCAAAACCATATGCTCCTAGAATAATAAAACGCCTGTAATCGCCTGAGGTCTCAAATTATCAAAATAATTACATTCCTCCCTATCACTATCCTTATATGCTTCATGAGCCATATCCTTATTATCCAAATGCTCATATGCAAAATAATGTATATCCTAATCCTGATTATTCTCGTGGAGGACCCCAACCATGTTCTCAGTCGCCTGTTTCTATGAATAAGGAAATTTCGAACTACGACTCTGCTCGCCGTTCAGACGCAGCGACGGGCGGGGTGAAGAAAAAGCGTCAGACGAGCGTGCGAATTCTAATGACACAAGGAGAATCTTCCACACAAAACTCAGTAGGGAATCCCCAGTAGTAGAGTTCTCATCTTCTAATTTCGTAGAAAAGGAAGCCTCATTTCTAGTTGATACTGGAGCCAACATTGATATAGTAAGATTCAACTTTTTAAATGAAGAGTTATTGATCCCTGAATCCAACTCGATAGATATTACAGAAGTAACTCCGATTAGGATTTCCACATTAGGCACATTGAAACTACACTTACAAAATGCCATGGTAGTTTCCCACGTAGTTTTCCCAGATTTTCCCATTAACACGGTTGGAATTCTAGATCGCGACTACCTCCCACAAGAAAAAGTAGAAATCTCCTTCTGGCATAATACTATAGTAACTTATTCGAACCCTACAAAACCTATTCCTTTTGTCGATAATACGTCAAAAATAGCACATGATCAAAACCTGAGAGTTGAAATGAGCCCACAGGAGCTCATCCACTTTGAATATTATTAGTTGCCTGAGAATGAATCCGACGAAGATTCCACTGATGGAGATTCTTTATCACCAGAAGATAAAATGGAAGCAACTTTGGAAATTTTACGATTAAGTCATTCAAATCAAGAAGAAAGGGATCAAGTTATTAAAATGGTTCGAGAATATTCAGAGATGTTCCACTTAACCCTAACACCCACATATATAGTCAAGCATGAAATACATACCAGTGACGACATTCCTATTAACGTACGCCCTTATCGATTTTTTCCCTCTCAGAAAGAAGAAGCAAAAATCGTCATCGGAAGAATGCTAACCGTAGAAGCAATCAGACATTCAAAATCACCCTATAGTTCTCCCATGTTAATAATTCCAAAAATGATGGATCATACAGGGAAAAGAAAATATCGAGTAGTAATCATTTTTCGATTACTAAACGAGAAAACAATTGGAGAAGCTTATCCACTTCCAAATATTACTGAAATTTTGGATCATTCAGGTAAAACCCAATATTTTACGGTTTTTGATTTAGTCAGCGGATTCTATCAAATTCAATTAAATCCTGCTGATAAACCGAAGACCGCCTTTTCATTTTTAAATGGGCAATACGAGTATATTAGAATGCCGATGGGGCTGAAAAACTCCCCTGCCACGTTTCAGCGCTTCATGGATTGAGTTCTATCAGGATTATAAGGTGTCAAATTATTTGCCTTTTTCAACGACATAGTAATTTATGCAGGAACCTTAGAAGAGCATGGAAAAAAGGTAAAACGCCTTTTAACGGGTGAGAAAGAGCAAATCTCTCGATCCAACCGGAAAAGAGCGAGTTGTTATTTAAAGAAATTGCTTATTTAGGTCACATAATCAGCAGTGAAGGAGTGAAACCCGATCCAAAGAAAATCGAGGCTGTACAAAAATTCCCCACTCCTAAAAATCAGAAAAATATAAAACAATTTCTAGGTCTAGCCGGATATAATAGACGATTTATTGAAGATTTCGCAGCAAAATCAAAGCCTTTAACCAATGTTCTAAAGAGAGGAGTACTTTTCATTTTGGGACCAGAAGAAGAAGAAAGCTCCAGAAAAATGAGTCAAGCCTTATGCGAAAGCCCTATTTTACAGTATCCAGATTTTCGAGAGCCATTCACCATAACCACCGACGCATCAGGATATGCAGTTGGCGCTGTATCAAGTCAGGAAAAGGAGAGCGTAGATCTTCCCATATCCTACTTTTCTCATGTAATAAATAGTGTTAAATGTAATTATTCTACAACGGAGGAAGTATATCTTGTAGTCTTATATGCAGTTCTTCAATATCGACCCTATATCTATGGAAAAGAGTTTACACTAGTTAGTGATCATGAACCATTATGATGGATCAATTCAGCCAAATACCCGGGACAAAGATTGATTCGTTGGCATCTAAAATTAAGAGATTACGAATAAAATTTCAAATACAAACCCGGTATATTAAGTACAAACGCCGACGCACTTTCTAGAAATTCTATTCTAGAAACTTCCTCGGGTGAAAATTCAAAAGAAAAAGAAAAGAGGATGGCCAGATTACTCCTAGTACAAACGCGGCAATCAAAAGGGGATACTCAAAAACAATCTAAACATTTGACGAGATCTTTAAACCGACCTCCTGCAATAATAAAAAAGGGACCATCATCTAGGAAAGTCATTTCAAAACCTACGCTTATTGGAATGCAAAATACTATCTCCAAGCCATCGGATGCCAAGGTACGGACCGATTCTATTTCAAGACCGGCTAGCGGCGCGAACGAAAGTAGTATATCCAAGTGCCTGCTCCAACGCAGAGTGGAAGAAATGAGGAATAAACCTCGACCCAATTATCGCGAGTCTAGTACCGAATAAGGAGATGATACAAAAGAAACAGATAGTCTCGTTCCTCCTATACTACGAAAAAATCGAAGTGTCTTACCTAATTTAGATATACCTTTAGCAGACATTTCATCACGCGAATTATCCAAAAGTGCTCCACCAAACGCTGTGGACCACTTTCAGGAACTTTTTGAAAAGGAAATTGAAGAAGAAGAACAAAAACAGGAAGGATTAGTAACAGAAACACAAACGGGAGGCATCATAGTCCTAAGTCCCCCACTAAGCGATAGTGGCGACAGTTCAGAAGAAGAAGAAGAACAAGACCAACAACGAATTGAAGAAGAAAGTGAAAATGAAAGTTCGAAGCTAACTGAAGAGGAATTAAAAATTTCCTTCTCGCAATTTGATGAATTTCTGGAAACTCACAAAGAATGGGAAAAAGAAGCCGAAACATGAGAAAAGGTGAAAAATTGTTGAAGCATTATGGCAGTATCGGAAGCAAAAAATGACCCACAAATTTTTCAAGCAATTGAGGAACTTGAGCCAGATAGTGAAATAGAACTTAAGGAAAGAATAAATTCATTGATAAACTGACCCGAAAAAGAATTAAAAGGATTCGAACCTCAAGAAGCTGGAAATAACAATACTAGTGAAGAAAATAACAATGCAAATGCTCCAGCACAAGTAGAATCTCTCTCAGCTCAAGTAGTATTAACCCGATGTCCATTCCGATTACCCGATTACCACTTCAGATATATCAGAAACATTCCGTCCATCAACTTGTGGATTACCCCAGGCCTTGTCTACACCATTTTCACAACCAATGGAAATGATGGAAAATTCGAAAACCTCAAAAAGTCCCACAATATTAGACAAAAATTACAAGCCTCGACGAATAGAAATGAGTCTACCAGAGACAACACTACGAGTTCCGAGACGGCAGTAGTAAAAACGGAGACTGTCCGCACCAATACCTCAATCACTAGTTTACAACATACATTGCCTGACATGTACACGCAAGCTTTCAAAGACAACACACCTCCGAATATTCAAAGTTGTAGGGAAAATTAAGCGTACCTACGAGGAAATTATGTACACTCTCTTTTAGAAGATTGTGAATTCACCACTCCTATAAGGCGGCTACTGATAGATATAAAAGCTATCGATTCAATAGAAATTGAAGAACAACATCCTAAAGTAGGTCAAGCTCTAATAACCCCTCGTGGCCGTTATAGAATTCATACGATTATTTTTTAATCAAATCATTCTAATTGATCAAATGAGGAAAATCTAAAATGCGGACTACATAATTTATACGTGGCCGTAGAAAGGAAAAATGTAAAATCTTTCCTGATCTTAATTCGTGGAGATTTAATTGAAAACTAAACCAAAAGTACGATTCTGGACATTTTAGAAGAAATATTCGAAAATGGCAACATTGAAATTATGGTATGCTATGGGAACGTGTGTGTGCCTCCTGAAGAAGATCGCGGTCAAATCGTAAATGAAAATGATGAAAGCAAAGTAGGAGGGCACGAAGGAGTCAAGAAAACTTATGGAAGAATACGAGAAAAGTTTATGTGGCCAGGAATAAAAGAGCAAGTTACGGATTTCGTGCGAAAGTGTGGCATTTGTCAAGAACAACAAATAATTCGAGCCAAAACTCACGAGTCCATGATAATAACGGACACACCTATAGACACCTTTGATAAAGTATCCCTCGACACTGTAGGACCACTACCGATAACCCCCGATGGAAACCGACACATTCTTACGATGCAAGATTACTCATCAAAATATTGTATCGCTGTTGCAATACCAGACATAACTGCAACAACAGTAGCGCATGCACTAGCCAAAAATTTAATTTCACAATACGGCGCACCATAAGCTATACTAATTGATCGTCAAAGTGCGTTTATCTGTCATATTTTAAGAAAACTATCTAAAATATTCGGAATTATTCAAGTAGCTACTTCAGGATACAGACCTTAATCAAATGGATCATTAGAAAGAGTATGCTATCCTATGCTGACTATTAGGATGATTGGGATAGATTACTATCCTTTGCAATGTTTTCATATAACACTTCAATTCATGAAGCAACCAAATTCACACCTCTTAAGATAGTATTCGGGAAAATAGCACGCACACCTAGCTCATTTTCTTCTTATGAAGAATTAGAAACATATGGATCTTATCTAAAAGATTTAATACTATGATTACCCGAAACCAAAAATATAGCGGCAATAAATTAATTCAATACAAAAGACCGGTCTAAACAACTCTATGACGTAAAATCAAACCCTTTCATTGGAAAAGCGGGAAATAAAGTATATATAAAAAAGAAAACTAAGGCTAATGAATTTGACAGTAAAAGTCATGGACCCTACACAATAGTAGGAATATTAGACAAAAACACCACTACTTCAGAAACCATGGACGGAAAACGTTTCCAAAAACACGTAGATAAATTGAAGGTTGCTTACGAGTAATCTTCAAGATTAAAAAGTAAATAATAAAATAATATTTCTTTTTCCAGGAGAGCTGAATCATTCATATTGACCAAGCTCCCAAAGGGGCAAATTTATCCCACCACCATCAAATCAAAAGACGAGATAGAAAACTTAGAGTTTGCTAAAGGACTCCTAGAATAGTTGACAGCAGAATATAATCTGTCAAAACCCAACTAAAGTATATATCGAATAGAAGTACTTCCGTATAGAAGAAAATATTTATTCAAATGTGCAGTAGAAGACACTAAGCGAGAAAATCTATTCATCACCATTGGCGATGAAGAAAATATAATTAGATTAGGAGAGCACTCGGCTGCAAAGAAATTAATGAAAGAATTGGAAGACGTTTATTTCTTCAGTGAAGAAAATGATATCGAAAATCAACTCGAAATACTATATGTGGCGTGGAACGAAGAAACCGACTTTACAGCACCTTTGCAGCTTTTCCGGAAAATCGTGTTTTCATGGGACGAGTCCCTGCGTGTAGCTCAAGCAGGCATAGAGTTTCCCCTCCGAGCGTTTCCCTTTCCATACACACACTCCGCCAGCCATGCGGGCCAGGCCGCGACGATGTTAACGGCCAGTCATATGAACCAGATAGAGGGGGTAAACTGTTTCCCCTCGTGCAAAACTCGCATTAAATGAACGACATATAAAACGCATCATATTTCGTTCAATTTTGATCGCACAGATTTAAGAATAGGCTCATTCGATAGGGCATACTTTCGTTATTTAGAATCATTAAAACCATCGCGCGATTTTTGGTGCTGTGAGGTCGGTTTCTTCGTTCCACGCCACATATTTCAAACTTAAAAGCAGTTCACAATTTCGTACTATGCAAAAACGCCGAGCACCAATGTTGTGATTCATAGGATCTATTATAAAATCAGTGATTGGAATCCTGACTGAGGAAGACGGAAAAGTATATACAAATGCACTTAACGAACTATACAATAAAGAGAACAATTTAAGCCGGATAATGAGAAAACAAACTCATATAGTAAAAGCAGAAATTCAAAATATACACCGGAATTGCGGACAAGATAACTAATGATCAATTAAAACAAATTATGGCTGAAATAAATAAAGAAAGAAGTAAATATGAGTTCCCATTACCCAGAACGCACACACATGAAAGCAAACACATGAATACAAGATCATTTTGATTGAGTTTGGCTGACCAAACGCACTCATCCATCCATGAGAGACTCGCCGTCAAGTCAGTAGAAAGAACATAACAGATATGGCGTCACCCTCCCATGATGGCCGTGCAGTGGGCGAAGTGTAACCTGAAGAAAATGAATAAGACTCCACCTACATAGCTACAGGCACGCCTGCATTGAGATAACAAAACCCGACAAAATGGTAAATGAGAAATAGATTAGAAGAAAAAGAGCCGAGATTATATGCGATGATGTCATCATTCCATGATAGTCATCCGCACGTGAAACTTAAGCCGACCGAAATAAGAAAAATGGGCTCATCTGCAGATAAAAAACTGAGCACCGAAAACATAGCAGTTGGAACGAGGAACATTTACATCGACAAAATTACGGCCCGAATTCTAAAAAAAAATTTTATATGAAACAAACCATTTATTAGAATTTGAAATATATTACATACAAATATGTTATAATACTGATAAAAGTGTGTGGGAGTTTATAAAATTTCTACGTTACAAGAATAAGATAAAATTACAATAATGATGTTCAAAGTAACATGACACTAAATGCATAAAAAACGATATCTACAACACAAAGGCTTTAGGAAACATGTTGAAAATTCAATACGTTTAAAGTAGATTTTAAAAGAATATTCTTACATCTGCAAGTGACTTCATTGTATAATAAGTGAATGAATCACCCACATAAACAAAATTGGGAGCTAGTATCTTTTTGTCTGAAGAAAAAGAAAAAACCACTGTAGACTCACATAATTGAAAGAAAAGAAGGAAGAAACCACTAGGAAGTAAAATAGCAGAATATGCTCACCGAAGACACATTGAGGCATAGGACTGCACATGTATGCAAGATCGAGAAGCTGGATCAGGTAGCGGAGACAGGTGCATATCGATGAAATCATACATCTCGTCCGCTCTTCGGAACAAAGAGTTTCGAGCTTAAGTGAGCGCGGAGAAAAAGGCCGACCCAGTTGCCATATTCAGCACTTTCACTAGGAAGGAAGATAAGGGCGACCGTCTTGGACGATTGTCAACCCCGGAATAATAGAAGAGAGGGATACAACACGAAAATCGTATAAAAGTGCGAACAAATTAGAACAAAAAAAAAGGGGGGGAGGATGGTTCTGAGAACTATTAGCTACCCAGGCATAATCAACGGAAAAACCGTTAATCCTGAATAGATCAGAGTGACCTGAAATTTCTTTCTTTAATTTCAAAAAAGAAACGCGTAATACAACAACTTTTATCGAAGGTCGAAGCCGTCGAATTACAGTGAAATCACAAATGTTCGCTGAGAATTTCAACAGCTCTCTATATAATTGGACCATTGTTTCAACGGCCTTTTCTGCCCACACTTTGCCAACGGTGAACTGATAAATGTCCATGAAATTCTCCAGTTCTGGGACTCTATATTTCAGGCTTTCTACTTCTAAGTCACTTGAACAATCGTCTGTCACTTCCGAACTCAAATCCAACAATGACAAATCAAAATTAGTGATAGTGGGAGCACTGTCATCATTAATTATTTCGGAACTGACAATAGTTGGAGAAGACGCGGAACTTTTATCACTAGCATTGACGGAATGCGAATCGAAAATATCCCGCGACAGTGCATCGAACGCGACTCAAGACTCAAGAAAACGACCTATAGACTCTATAATGCATGAGTACGTATATACCGGCCTCTATATTATCACCACGTCCATAGAACCTGACACCATTAGACCAGTATCAAGCACGTATACATCATCAAGCACGTATAGTCTTATGTACACTAAGAGACACGTACACAACAAGAATTACCTGTGTTGTATAAATTCAAACACTCCTATGATCAAGACCAAAAAGTGACAATTAAAACTCGGTATTTTAGGACCGCTTGAAATTATAACCTGGCATGAAAATGGATGCCGTATAGTTATGTTTTCTTCACTCGCACAAGCAACATCTTTATACACTTCTGCCAGCCGCTCAATAATGATTTCTGCGTCTGTTCAGGGTGTAGTTCAGTCAACGAGACTCACGATGACTCCGGTTCCTAGTAGTTGCAGCCTGACTAGTGGTACTGGAGATAACGTGTTTCCAATAAATTGTCAAAATGTCTCGAAGGCACACTATGAGACTTTACCAAAGGAAGACGTGCATTCAGATGTTACAGCCACTTTGCCTAACAATAACTTACACAATTGCAATAATCTATTTTTAGATTCATTTTTGCCAAATAACGAATTCTTTTGCAGGGACCATGTCCCTTATGGTCATTTAGACATCAGATTCAGACAACAAATGTCATCTCCTAGTCCAATAAGCGAATTGCCGACAGCTGTAGGTTAAAGAAGTAGAGACGACATCCATGCAATAGTGCAAAAATGGAATATTAGCTGTAAAGAAAAACGCGATAGTAGTGCGGAGGAATTCCTAACGCGAATGAAGGAATGTCGCGAAGGCAGTTATTTATCAGATAAGGATCTTTTTAGAGCGCTTCCGCTTCTATTAAAGCCACCAGCTCAACATTGGCATATGGTAAGTTTATTTGTGGTAACTGGGAAACATGGCAGCAATTTATTATCGCTTTCAAACGCTGATATGGGGAAATAAATCTTCAAACGCGTGTTAGGGATGAGGGGAGTAAAAGGACTCAAGGTCCAAACGAACCTATAGCGGACTATTTATGAAACATCAGCTTAATCTTCCATTGTAATGATCCACTAATATCAGAGATAAAGCAATCACAACTTGCTATTATTAATTTACACTCAAAGTACTTAGATGCTCTGCCGAAAGTTGAATATCGAACCTTCGAATGACTGGAAGATGCCGGCGAGCGATATGAAGCAGCTAGTGCTAAGTAGAAAGGTTACCTACCTCATCCTCACACTAAAGATAGCGTCTGACCCGAATTTGCGTACCGTGTTGGTACCTAAAAAGCAGATGAAGGTTGCAGCTGCCGTGATCAAGCCCAAAGCCTCGAGCAGTTCAAATAGAGGTGGAAATGAGAATAGAAATAATAATAGCAATAGAAAACAAGGCGGCAGAGGTCATAGTAGAAACTGCGCTGGAAAACGCGGTGATGGCGGTACAAATACTAACCCTGCTAATAATAATTCGACATATGATTCCAGCTAACTTCAGTTATCCTCCATTGGGTACCCACGCCACTGAAGCGTCGAATTTTCTGACTGCTGCAGTGGGTTCCAATTTGCAAGGAACAAGTTCCTCAACGCAAGCGCCCTCAGAGCCCAATACTGCTATCTGCTATCTTTTAGGCTTTTAGGAATGAGAAGATTTTTGCCGATTCGTTTAGTGCCAACTCTCGATTCTGAAGTTTTTTCTTGGCTGTAATTTTGTCGAATTATTCGACTTTGACGTTAGATTCAAGCCTGGAATTTTAAGATTAATAACCGTATTTGGTGATCGTATCTGGGACACGAAATCAGTTCTGAATCTACCCTGCTAAATATAAATGAAACTTTGGATAATCATGCGGAAGCCGCTGATGTTACTCTTTTGGATCAAGCGATACAAAACTATCCTGGCATAGAGGAATTAGAGCCTTCAGAGGCCAAATATTCAGATGATTTTACACTGTTCGAGTTATTTTACATTATTTTTTTGTAATTCAGCACTAGCAATGACTGACACTTTATTTCGAATCATTCGTAGAGGAATTTCACATGGAATATTCTTCAGTGTTTGCTTTAGTTTCAACAAAGCATTATTTCTTTCACTTATACATACATACTTATACATACGATATGGAAGTACGTGCCCATATAAAAATTTATACGCCGTTTACCGATAATTTTAGCTCAGCCGATAACGGAAATATACCGACTGTAAAATTTGTCTATTCATTGGCGGCCAAACAAGGGATTACAGAAAAATTGTCTGAAACTCCTTAGTTTATGTCTTTACGAAGTAGTCAGTAGCTCACCCCACAAAAAATGTGTATATAATTACCATATCAGGACTTTAAAAGTGGGCTTGCAAAGCAAGGAAATTTTCTGATATCTATTATGGCAGTCAAAATGAAGCCTACTGCTAGTTAGCAAGTTAAAGATTTATAAATAAGCTACTATTTCAGGTTTGTGAGTCATAGGAAATCAAAGCCGATACAATAAACAAACTTTTTATCCGAAATCATGTGACATTAACCTCCTTGTTATAAATTCTTCAGCAAATTTCTGACGCGTGGCTGATCTCTGGTTCAACTAACTCATTGTAATTGAGATTGACGTCAACACCTTTTGTGACAACTTAGTTTCTCTGAAAAATGATTAGAGGTAATCTCGAAACTTTGTTAATAAAGACTAGAAAGCCTTTAGGCCAGCTACCGCCCATACAATCGTAAGATACGTCAAAGTTTTCATGGCTAGTATCGGCGACAAGGCTCATAGTAAGAGACACCTAGTGATCTCTGCAACGTTAAAAGAAAGCGTTCATATAAATATAATGAAAAGCACATTAGGATGGTCGAAAGAATCATTGATATTTGCAAAAATTTCGTAGCCGACTGATCCTTGAACGTAGAAGTAATTTTCTAGAGGCTGTTCTGTTGCAAAATTATCTAATGAGATTCGTATTTGTTCTCCGATCATAAATTTCAGTTTATGCATAAGTTCATTGCGTTTCACTCTTTCTTACGTTTTTATAGTGTAAAGTATAGAATAGAATACTATAATATAATAATATATAGAATAGAATACTATAATGTTGTAAATATTACATAACACTGGTCTGCAAATTTCAACTTTCGGTCGTGCATATGAAAAGTGACCAAGTGTTTTCGAAATATTTTTTTGCGCTGAACACGAATCTAGGCTCGAAAGTTGTCCATTACGTAAAGTTTGTGAGAAAATTGGGGTTAAAATTCCTAAAGAAGGCGTTTTTGCCACATTTGGATAACTGTAGGTACCAAATCCGAATCTATAAAACCTTCCAAAATGTCTCAAATTGTAGCTTGTCAATTCCCCTTCCACCCCGATGACTCAAAATTCGATCGCATCTGATCTTGAAGCCCTGTGTGCGTTTCGTAAACGAAACATCATTCACACAACAGCAGGTCTGTTTGAGGGAAGTTATCCAAATAGTTGTGCAGGAAGTGAAGCTTTAAGCTCATGTTACAATCTAACTTTTGAATCTCCTGAAGCATGTTCCTGACGATTTTCCTGTAATTTGGATCTTTACCGTGGAAACTTCTGGGTACGTAATCGTGCCTTTTTTACCATTGTATCCCCGAAGTCTGCTTAAACAAAAGTGACAGTCTTCATAGTAAATATGAGGTTCACGCCATATCATTGGAGAACCGAACGGCATAACCTTTCGTTTTCCCATCTTCCAGTGAATCAAGGCCGCATAGCAAGTTATACATACTTTGTGTGGAGCCCATGATTTATTTTGGTGTGAAATTTCGATTTGGGAGTAATTATGGTAATTTTGTTTGACGGATTCCGATATAACATCGCTTTCTTTCTTTGTAGTATATTTGCCACAAATGTGACAAAATTTATCAGGGCGATTTATGCATATGTAACCTCGAAGCATCTTTTAAAAAAGTTAACGAAGAACTGCGTATGATGACAATCGAACCTTGATGAGATCAAATTCACATTACCAGAATGTACAAAATCTTCTATGCATTTTGCAGATACTGAAAGTCCTGCAAAGAACGCTGTGGCTGCGTTTCTAGCTTAGCTTAAACAAGGAATACAAACTAATGACTGTTGAATTGAATGATTCAGACAAAACACAAGACGACGAGAAAGCAACCAAACAACTGACTAACGAAACACACAATTCGAAATAACCGCTGTGGACGAGTCAGTGACTTACCTTCAAAGTAAAATGAAAACAAGTGACTGTCGAACTGAATTATTCAGCTAAAACGAGAGGCATCATAGGAGGAGCCAAACAGTTGACTAAGGAAGCAGACAATTCGAAACGACCGCTGTGAACGCGTTAATGGCTGAGCTCAAACAAGAAAAACGAACAAATGACTGACGAACTGAATCACTCTGGCAAAGCAAAAGACGACAAGACAGCAGCCAAACAGTTGGCTGACGAACCAGACATTTCGGATAACGAATGATCGCAGAGTATCGCTCAGTTGCATATGCCTGCTACTCTAACAACTATTTTCTTACTACCACAAACTGAGATTGGGTGAATCAATTGACTCAAGGTTTGTTTAGAATGGATGTTTTTGTGGGTTAATTAATTGAAGGGGAGATGAACGATGTTTCTGCGTTTGATTTGTACATGAATTGTGAGCTGATACCATTTGTTTCATTTTTTTACTCCAGAAACTGAGATGAGGTAAA
Organism: Melikaiella ostensackeni; assembly: GCA_032362435.1. Classification (NCBI taxonomy): domain Eukaryota; kingdom Metazoa; phylum Arthropoda; class Insecta; order Hymenoptera; family Cynipidae; genus Melikaiella; species Melikaiella ostensackeni. Next base: position 13,632 of record JAUMHM010087241.1, on the reverse strand, counting down.
CTAATCAACTCAAGGTCTTTGGATTTGAACCAGAATCAAATTTGTAATTGAAAGCGGGTGAATTCCATGTTCTTTAATACTGATCAATACGACGAATTATACACACTTGGTGCATGCGCAACCACTGACACCACTACGTTCGAAGACACACAGGGCTTCATGGTCAGACAAGATTGAATTTTGGTTTATTGAGTTCGAAAAAGGAATTGACAAGCTGTAGTTTGATGAATTTTGGAAGGTTTTATGTCTTCGGGTTTGGTATCCACGGTCATCCAAACGTAGCCAAAAACGCCTTTTTTGGGAGTTTCCACCCCCATTTTCTCAAAAACTTCACGTGATGGACTATTTTTGAGCGCAAATTCGTGTTTAGCGCAAAAAATATTGCGAAAACACCTCGTCACTTTGCATATCTGGGAAGTGTTATTACAATTGTAATTCATTAATGAAACGAACTTACCTCTTATGAAGTTCGATCATAATTACGTGTAGAGTTTTGCTTGGGAGGTCTTATTCCCACCCTTTAGAATATTTACTGGAATCCGATAATATATTACTCCACCTCAGATATTAAGGAAAATTCAACTTTGAACTGTATGGTGATTGGGAGCGTGTGGAGAATATAGGTGATTGGCACACCCGCCTTTTTATGCTAAAGATCGTAATGAACCTTGCATGGCCTAGCGATACTATATAGAGAGATTTCTCAAATAATACTCTACATATATTTATATTCAATTTTGACAACAGGAACATAAGTTCGTTTAATCAACTAAAGTTATCGTACTTCATTTGGTCATCTTTAACGGGTATTTTAGTTTCAATTAAGAAGAATAGTTCTTAATTATGTCTTTTTATTTTATGGCCTAATTAAGTTATCAAATAATTTAGAATTTCCATAATGTTAGTCACTTTTTTTTTAGTTGTATCCCTCCACGATGCACCTGCAATTCATTCATCTACCTTTATTTCAAATTCTTTCAGAGGCTGGCAGAAGAAGTAGGGTCGATCCAGATGGTCGCGTCAGCACACTGGTAATTGCCAATACGAGGCACAGTGTGAACTTTGGTGGTCGATGGGAAGAAATCTCAAGGCCAAAATATAATGTGGGATGGCAAATTGAATTTTATGCGAGAAGTTTTGTTTGTTTAACTTAATTCTTTACCAAATGTTATAAGCGTTTGTAATTTGAGCCAACTTTTACTATTCTCCTCATAGTAAATCTATATTTCCGAAATAGCAGGGTATCTACTCAATTCCTGAAAAAAAAATTTCGTGACTTATCCAGGTTTTTTCCAGGTATTTCTCAATTTTTCCAAGTATCATTATTAGTCATTCAAGTTTGGAAAAAATTTTATAACCCCCCCCCCTCCCCCCATTTAGTATTATCTAATATTTGTGAAGCTCTATTCTTCGTCCACATTTAATGTTTGAATTGTCATTATTTGAATTTAGAAAAAAATATAACGAAAGATAAAACAGTGAAGTCGCAGATGTATTTCGAAATAATGTTAATTTAATACGTTATACTCTGAGAGTACTAATACAAAACACGATCAAATTATTATTAAATAAATTTTCTTTGTTTACGAACGAGACAACGTTTATGCGTAAATAACTTCAGTAACAGAACATTTGAATTTTTTCTTTTATATACACTCTGTTATGATTAATTTTTTATTTCTGCAATTTTTTCTTCGAGTGCGATGGCTTTTTCTGTATTTGTTTCAGAACTTTCCTACATCTTGCTTCAAGTTCTTTTATCTCCAAAGCTTTTCGTTTTTTCCTCTTTTTCTTGGATTTTTGTAGCTTCTTTCAATCTTCGCTGTTTGTTAGCTCCATCCAGCGCGCATGCCACTTAAGAGTGCTATGAATTAGACTTTTGGTTTCTCAACATTCTCTCTCCAGAAATGGTCTATGTGTGTTTCAGTGCGTGCGTGAGATTTAGTAGCTTCAAGTATTTCGGCAAGTTATGTAATCTCCTTAAATTCTCTGAGAACGACACCCCCAGTTGACCTGCTACTACGACCGTTTTCTGTCAGGATGGACAATAGGGTATTAGGACGATTTTTCGTAAGATTTACATCCGATACAATAATTGTAGGATCAACGCAAGTCGCAGCTTGAGTCAGTGAATAATTTCCTTCGTAGGTTAGTAATTCTTTTTCTCCTTTATGTCTTTAACATTAATCGCAGAATTCGATTCCATAACTTCGCTTATAACGAATCAGCTCATGATGTTCTTCAGAGCTAGGCAAAGAGATGTATGAAGAAAAGGCACTGAGGGCGCATCCGATTAAAACTCTCTAAGCAAAGGTTGTATTTCCGTCGACAAAGATTTGACAAAAGCAAGCTTAGCACATAAAAGAGGATCTTTGATGAAAGTTGCTTTCGTTTTGAAACTTTCACATTCCGGCTCAATTTGGTCTTTCTTAACACCAACGAATTTCTTTAAATTTTCGTGAATATCGATAGCTCTTTGGGCAAGGTCGGGATTTTCAAGACAATTTATGGCGCAGAACTTTAAGGGAAAAACGTCAGATTCTGTATATTGCGTATATATTGATTTTCTTGCAGGCACAACCTCAAAGAGGTTATATAGGGACCGTGAATAAATCACCAATTGTCATTCGGTTTTCTTATTGCGTTTTTAAAGCCGCCGTGAACGTTGTCTTTTTTAGGGTCTCAGAAGCGCACGTTGATATCCATCTGCAGGCGTTTCACAGTCTTATTTAGTGACTTGTCAAATCCAACTGTGTAAAAATCATAGGCTGCTAAATCCTTTAGCAAATTTCCCTTGAAAAATGGAGCTAATCCATACATAATGGTATAAACAATCTTGTCCTTTTGTAATGCCATTTTGTTGACTATTTTAGAAGCCGTACACATTGTTTTCAGCAAACTTATGTCTTTTCCGGTAATTTGTAATAATTTATGATTCATTACTGTCCCGATCCACCACATAATTTCAGCTTTAGTAACTTTCTCGTAAAGAGAAATTCTATCTAACCTTTTCTGGACCTCTTGTGGCATAGTTACTACTGATAGGAAATGCGGGTGAAGGTTCAGTATTGCCAATTCCGGAGGCCACATGAGCATCAGGTACAATATTTCCAGGTCCGAGGGGCAAAGAGGGGCCAGCACTAGATATGTTTGAAGAAATTTCGATCGGTGTCGAAGTTGAAGGAGCAGAAATGACAAAAGCTTTTAAACCTTTTGAACAGTTAACATTTTCTATGTGATTTTTATTTTTTTTTCCATTCATATGGCTAACAAGAACTTGTCGTCCCATGTTGCTCATGTGTATATCACATCCACAAAAATTGCAACGAGCATAATCAGCTTTCCTTGGAATTGGAGAGATCCAAGGACAAAACGGCGAAGAGTCATTTTTCCAGCTGATTTGAAAAGTCATTTTCTTATTATCAGGCATCTTTGGATTCATTAAAGGCCAGTCTGAAAATAAAAATGAAAAGGAATCAGAGTTAAAACTTTTTTGAGATGCAGCCTCCTAAATGAATTTAAACTGTGAAAAAATCTGTGTATTTTTACAACGTGTTACGTTGGAAAATAATTGCTTTACGTGTTACGTAGTATGTAAAACGTTGCTGCATGCTGCCGAGATACACACGAGAACGAACCATCCCTATTGAAAAAATCCTCGAGGGAATCGTCGTGTTATTTTCGAACGAGCGCATGTGGGAAGAAGGTCGCGCTGATTGGATGTTACTTTCGCGTTGAATTCAAATCGAATTAAATATATAATGTCAAGGGTTTTTTGGGAAGAACGTTTCCTCCTTCACTTCTAAATATCGTTATTCAATTTTGTTACGAGGAAAAAAAATTAAGCACGTTCGAAAAAATAAGCTAAAATAAGCCAAAATAAGCTAAAGTCAGCTAAGAATGAGTCAAAATGAGCTAAAATAAGCTACATTCCTTAGTTTGAATACACTCTGTATTCACGAAAATCAGAAATTAATTTCTAATATAAAATCAGACCGTTATTTTATCAATCTATCAAAATCTATCAACCTTACACAAGGGATGCTCTTTTTCAAATTTAACAGAATATCTTTTTATTTCGATATTATCTCGACAAGAAAATTCATAATACACAAAAAGGTGAATGAATATCGAATACTAGGAAAATGACAGGTTTCAGTAATTGTGACCTGTTATAGTGACAGATGCTTATCCCTCACAGTGGGATGATATTAGTTTTATTTAATCTCCTTTTATTGAGAAAGCGGAAATTCAAATTCTATTCCAATCTATATGACCACAAGTGTCAGGAAATCATAACAGTCTTCAGTGTTAATGTAAAAGGATAATCCAGTGATTATCATCATTACCCTTAAGGCCCCTTTTATTGCCAACAGGTTGGGAGAAGGTCAGGTATTAACTGAATACTTAGGTTGAAAAGTTTTAAATTGATTTTCAAATTGATTTCAATCATTTAATTTTTTCTTTTTCTTTTATCTTTTATCCTTTTCAAAATAATGTTATTTCTTTATTCATTTTTGTCTTATAACATAAATTCTATTCAATTTAAGGGTTCTCGGGAGTGGAAATAAATATACATTAATACTCTCCAAAACAAGTCCAAATGTACAGGTATTTTAGTTCCACTTTACACGTACATTTTGTAGCCTATCCCTATTTTCTTCATTTTAGTTCTCTTTTGGTTTTCATGAGTACATATTCGAGTTTCTTTGTCTCAATTATCGTTTAACTAACTTTCTCCTATCCTCCTTATTTTATTCTATAATTATTCTCAAAATTTGTTATCTCAGTTGTTATGCATCTAGGTGCCCTAATTTTCTGATATAGAAATTTCTATTATTATTCTTAATATTCTTTTCATTATTTGTCACCTTTGTCATATAAATTTAAATAAAATTCTCATAGGAAATACATTTTAATACATTTCTCGATATTTCTCTTTATTTGAAAATCTCAATACATCAATTCGCCTTTCAGTCACTCTGGATCTCTTTGGCCATCTAGTCCGACCGGTTGTGTACCCAGATTTGAGAGTGAACTCTTAAACCCTATTCACCTCCGCTGTCTGAACTCAAGAGAGTCTGTATGGATCACGAGCAAGTCGCTCTCGATACAGACTATCTTTTTTTTTGAAGGAGAAAAATTTCCAGACAAGAGTTACAACATTTCTTCTCGAAAGTGATTGAGAGCGCTGGGTGTTTACAGAGTCGTACTCGGCTTCAAGTGTGAACCCTATGGCCTGTTCGCCTGTCTGTAAACAGGGAGAGTCTTGAGCCTATATCAAGAAGCTCCCGCTGCTGCTCGCTCACTCGCGAGCTCTCCTATTGCCCAATCTGGGTCCAGCATCCGCTTTTATGTGCTGTTCGTGGTCCTGACACCCCCACTTACAGGACTATTGGGTGGGAAATGTTACGACCACTCGTCGCTCTGGCGCCTGGTGCTGAGACCCATTCACTCTCTTGTCGTTCCGTTTTCTAATGTACAGGGGCTATGCTTTGTACAGCTTACAAGGTTTAAACAGCAAGGATTCATTCACGAATCCTTTTCATTCAAGGTTTCTCAGTCGCTCGGTCGCCTTCCATTTTCTTGACCAGATGACAGAGTTCAACCCTGGCCTGCTCATAAATAAAGTTTGACGAACGTACCGTTAATCACTCTACAGATCACTTTAGTGGCCAGGGGACGAGGTAAACCTCGATCTGCCCATAAGTGAGATTCTTCTAGGTGATCTTTTAATAAATGTCCCTTACGAAAGAGAGTAAAAATTCACAGAATGCGAAATTATATAAATTCAATTTTTATCCTAGATTTTTATAACCTTTTATTCAGGCTCTAGGAAGCATATGGATTTCACTCTTTTTTCTCAGCCGGTTTACAGGGTGAACCCTGCTCCACCTATAAATAAAGGTTGACAACCTGATTTCTTTTCTTATAAAAATCTACCTTGTGGACCAGATTGCAAGGTTAACTTTGGTCTGCTCGAAGGTAATTTCATTTGAGAATGTTTTTATACAATTCAGATCGCCTGATAAAAGATATGTAAAAATTCCCAATCACCGTTCACGGTTTAAAACAAAATTCACAAATCAAATAATATATCCTGAGGATTCAACACAAACACAATATCAATTTATTTTCACAGAAATTCGTCTCAAAGCGTTAGCACTGTTCAGCCAAGATTCAAGAACACAAAATAATAATAATTGGAAATAACACACTCTAGTCATCTAGATTACAAGGTACAACCTTGGTCTGTTCTTTTGAATATGGTATTAAGAATCGTCAGATTAAGGAGGATGTCTCCCCTCCTAATATTTGGAGTCACTTTGTAATGGACTGTGGAACCAGGGGACGGAGTGTACTCCGCTCTGCTCCCACGTATGTCCTCACAGGACCTTCGCCCTCGGCTGGTCAGTGTCCAACAGACGAGAATCTGTGGCAACTGAGACCCTCTCGGTCTCGCTGCTGTCTGTCCTCCCACTCCTGTTACGCAATACAAGTGGGAGCTAGTGACATTGCGCTTTTCTCAACATGGGGGACAGTACAATACAGTTTTCTTCAGTTCGGCCCGTTAGTTAAATTTCCCAAAACCGGAAAAGCTCCTAATTGTGTGTGTTTATGTGTGAACCCCATTGTGCTGGTATTGTGGACTCGTTAATCTGAGTCTGGGACTTCCGTTCTTTAGAATGCTTTTCAATCAATTCAATCTGTAATTGTGTCTTAGTATTCATGACATAAAGTCCAATTTGGAACTTGACAATCTACAAATTTCTGGATTACAAATATTTATCTCTGAATCACAATTTCTCCTGACTCACAGGCACACGGAATGTGGATAGGATTAAACACCCTCTCAACCTTGTAAAATCTCTAACCTTCTCAATAAACCGGTAAGTCCTAATTCAATAAGTTATAATTCATTTCCTTCGAATCCTTTAAGTCATAATACATGAGTTCCTCAATTTTAAAGTACTGGCTAAGAACTATAAGGGATCTACTCATCTTTCGTCAGCTTCTTGTGGTAAACTTATTTTGTTAATAGTCTACTCATTTTAATTGTAATTATTTTCAAGATGAATTCATAAATATTATTTATTTGCTTCCCCTCTCTCATCCATGTGCGAAATCCTTGATCTCAAGTAAAACGAGGAAGCTTGGTAAAAGGACAGTATTCAAGTTTTCTATGACGTGACATACTATCTTTTTATAGTACTTCGGCCGGGAAAACAACTTATTGGAGCTATAATATGATTTGTTTGAACTAAATGAAGACAGGTAACCTGTACCTTTTTCATTATTTTTTCATTATTGCTATTAGTATGTCTAAAATTAAGTATATACAATACCGATTCAAAAACCTGGAGACTTAGAGTCTACCCGGAAAGCAATAACCAGAAGTCAAGCTAGAGAAAACCCTGAAATAGCTCTTCAAATAGAGTTAAATAAGAACGGACTCAAGAGCGATAGGACAAATAGACCTAAGTTCTATATAATACTGGGTAAAGTAGATTTGGAATTTGATAGCAGTACTTTTAAAACTGATGATTTTAATTGCTCTGCATTTATTGTTCCTGCAAATACTACTCTAATTAACACGAATTCAAGTTTAATAAGTTGCTTTTTGGACAAAAATAAAACTTTAACCCTTGACGACGTGATTGACTATCAGATTAATGCGAAGTCACCTTTAATTTCAACACTTTGCCAACCAAATAATGAAGAAGCATCAAAGGAAAGCTCATGTAAAGGTTTAAGTTGCGAAATAACAATAACTAAGGACGATAGTGACGACGAACCAAGTGACGACGAAGCAAGTAATAAAGACTCGACGGAACTAGAAAAATGACACTGCCAACCAATCAATAAGTTTTCCTCCGCGACGCGCTCGAAATTTCCCCTATTTTTGATGGGAGCTATACCCCTTTAGTCTATTTGAGAGAGAAATGCACAGAAGAAGAAGCCATTATTCCTACATAGGCGCACGAGAATCTTGACAGATTAGTCAGCAGCAAATTAACCAGAGAAGCGAGAAATTGTACCTCTAGAAACACATTTAGAAATTTAGACGAATTGATATAGAAATTAAAAAAGATTGATGCCAACGTGGAAAGCGTATACCAGCTCTAAGAGGAATTAGGCAATATATTCATGTGAGATAGGGAAAACGTAGTATCATACACTGCTCGAATGAAAGAATTTGCGGATAGAATCGAAGACGCGCATAAGTTAAGCCATGTTGGTGCTACGGATGACGTATTCAAATTCAATGTTGCTCAAAATACTAAAATAGCGCGCCTAATTTGAGGAGAGCCGGGACATATAGCCGTAAAATGTAACCATCTCGAGGACTTGAGACAAAAAATTTTTAACAAAAATTCTGCTGCTCGAAATTTAACACAAAATAAAACCCAAGGAAACTTCAATTATTACGATGAATGGAGTTTTGAAAAAAATTAAGATTTTAGGCGCAAACAGACTCAAAACCTCAGGTCTGTAGGAAATAAAAATTTTAGATACGGACAAAACCAAAATTTTAGATCTGGACAAAATGAAAATTTTAGATCAGGACAAAATAAAAATTTGAGATTCAGACAAAACCAAATTTTTTTACCTGGACAACGTCAAAATTTGAGGCCCAAACAGAGTCAAAATGTTAAACCTGGACAAAATCAACAAAGAAATAATAATCAGAATGAACCGTACCACCCGTATCCAGCCCAAAGGTTCAAAATTACTTGGAATTTTTGTAATAATCCTGGTCACATCGTTTAAGATTGTAGAAAAAGAGTAAAAATTTTCAAAATCAAGACGGACAACAAACGAATCAAAATCATATACAGAACCAGGAAAACCTCAACTCTATTCCACTCATTGTTGCGGAGAGCAAGGCGCCGCCTCACTAACCAAAGCATCTACACCTATTCAAAATTACGAAAATGACATAAAAGTTCATCTCAGTAGGAATAATATAATTCCTTCCATCATATCTGCCATTGGCTTTAATTACCCGGCACGTATGATGATCCACACTGGTGCTGGTCCAAATTCAATTAAAAAAAATGCAATGGATCCTGAAATGGAAATAAATTTGGCTTAGAATTTTTCCTTAATAATAATATTAATATGAACTACACATGTAAATTCATTGAAATTAACGACATAATTTATCTGTTTAAACCAAATGACGAAACTTTAATCCCAGGGCGAACCATTATTAGTACTATGTTAAAGTAGAAAATACAAATAAAAGTGAAGTTATATACCTCAAATACCGGTCGGAGAAGGAATTTTGTGAGTCAAGCCACCGTACAAAAATTGTGGAGGTAAAGCCTATGTCAAATACGTAAATATAAATGAAGAACCTGTAAAAATATAAATTCCTAGTGTTCAATTAGAAGGTTTTGAACAACGTGAATTCAAAATTTTAACAAATAAATCTGACTTCTTCTACAACCAACGAAAGATGATTGCCATGGATTTTTATCATATAAAAATGGATTCCAAGGACGCACATAAAACCGTATTTTTAACCGCATATAGACATTATGAGTTTGACCGAATGCCTTCTGGCTTAAAAAATGCACCACTATTTTTTCAACGTCTAATGGATTTATTTGTAAAAGGACTTCAGGGAACAGAACTATTTTTTCATCTTTATGACGTTGTAATTTATGAAAACACGTTAAGGGAACATTAATTCAAATTCAATGAATTAATGAGCCGTTTACAAAATGCAAACCTTCACCCACAGCCCGACAAGTGTGAATGTTCACGACACGAAAAAGGATACTTAGGACGTATAATAGATGAAGGCGGAGTTCGACCAATCCAAAAAAATCATGACGGTTGAAGATTTTCCAGTTTCCAAAAATCAAATGCATATTGAACAATTTTTAGTTCCAGCAGGATATTACCATAGGTCTATAGAAAATTTTTCTACGATAGCATCCCCAATGAAATAGCTTCTGAAAGGATACATCATTTAATTAGAAAGAGAAACAACAGCATGCGTTTGATATTTTAAGAGATGAATTATTTCAAGAACCACTCTTTATACGACCCGATTTTTCGAAACCCTTTATTGTAACTACAGATTCATCAGGTTATGCCATAGACGGAATACTTTCACAAGGTAAAATAAGCAAAGACCAACCAATTGCTTATGTCTCAAGATCACTAACCGATACTCAGCGTAAGTACGACACATATGAAAAAAGACTCTAGCGATAGTATTTTCCGTAATGTTTTTTCCGCCTTTCTTTGTGCGGACGTAAATTTACTTTCGTTACAGACCATGAGCCTCTTGTCTGGTTCGAAATCTCTGGAGAACCTTGCTCTCGTATTTCAAGATGGCGATTAAAACTCGCTGAATATAACCAGGAGATGATCAACCAATAGGAATTAATATAATTTCACGGAGTAATCTGGAAATTGAAGAGGAAAATTTTGGCAACACTATGCAATTCTCGAACTTTGAGAATCATAAAAATTCAGATTCCAAAGACAATACTTTTAGTTCTAAATTTTTGTAATGAGAAACCAACTTTCATGTCAATCTTGGAACGCTGTGAGTCTCTAAATTCAAAACAGCAAACGCACATAGATTTTGAACCTGAAGATGAATCTGATTTAGACCTAGAATATTTTGAATATTCTGAGTACTAAAAAGTGCAAATGACAAAAGGGAAGAAGGAAAATCATAAAAAATCTAAGACGAAGCCTGATACTCAATAGAATGACAAAAAAGATTAAGATAATTTTTCAACTTCGGAAGACGAAGTTCTACAAGATGAAAATTTTCCAAATTTTTTGGAAGAAGAAAACCTTATTAATGAGTAAAATGATTTACAAGATGAAGAAAATATTCAAAATTTTTCGGGAACAGAAAATTGTATAGAAATTCCAAAAGAAAGGAATACGCAACATCCTGAAGGTTTTCAAGGAAAAATTGGAGGTAATTTAGAAGATCAAGATAGTAACCAAAATGACGAAAATCGACCTCCTCCAGAGCCAGCTAGACTAAAATTACGGTCTATTAGTAAAGCAAAAACTGCACAAGCTAGTCAGGTAAGCTGGAAAGAAATACACATCACATAATGGAGAATGTTCTGGCTTACAATTTTCGGATCCCTTTGGTACATGGGACAGAGCTATCATCGAAGCCACTTATGAAATTTCATTGCGAGAATATTATGCCAGGATCAATTTAAGTCAAGATAAAATGCATTTACATTCGGGAGTAGCATGTCCGATTTCTGACACTACCTGTATCGATGTAGGAGATGGTCAGACATCCTGGGATCCTTTACCACCCGATACGTGTAATTTTAACAAATGTAAAGTTCTATACTGTGACGTCCCGTCACTTTTCATGGAACCAAACGGATCAATAATTGTTCTGCCTCACAACGAGTAAGCGTGCTTTGACTACACGAGAAGTGCCACCCCAAATAATTGAAGGTGCGTGAATCAGCCTAAGCACGATTATTGATGTCTATATTTTGTCATTTTTGTGTTAAATAATTGGACGAATATATGTGCTTCAGCTAAATGTAAAGTGTAACTCCAGATACTTGGAAGTGTGCGCATAGCTTAAGCACGCTTAGTCAACTAATGGTCAACGCATTTACGACCCTCAATGCGCCAATAGATCACTCAATTCGAGGGTGGCTTTTGCCTTTAAAAACCCCCGAAAATGTCAAAAACCAGTTCAGTCTCATACCCGTCGGCGTTATCTTAAGTTCAGATTGTTATCCGGCGCCGTTCCGTCCTCTTTATCTGTCAGTACAGTTCAGTTTGTTATCCGTCGCCGTATCGTCCTGTTCATCTCTGAACTTAGTCTGTCATCCGTCGTTTCGTTCTGTTCATCTGTCAGTTCAGTTCCGTCTCATATCCGTCGCCGTTACGTTAAGTTCAGTCTGTTCTCCGTCGATGTTTCGTCCTGTTATTGCAATAGAAAATCGTTTTTAATACTTTGTCTCTCCCTCTCTCGTAGTTTCCCTCAGTCCCGGCTTCGGCTCAGTTGGAGTAATGGATACTATTTTAATTATTTTGATGATCGCCGAGCGAAAACGAAGATCTGTCAATTTAAATTAGGTGAGTGACGTAAATCAATTATAATTGAAATTTCAAGACGTCACAGACTTAATTTTTGGTGCATTGGCCGGGAAACCAAAAAACAGAAAGAGAAAAAGACAAATGAAAGTCAAAAATTTTCTCCATTCTTAAAAAAAAGTCAGAATAAAAATTTAGAAATATTTCCTGAATTATTAAGAAAATTGAATCCGGGGTTAATAATAAGTGAACTAAAAGAAATTATTATAAGAACGTGTCAAACGAAAATTGATAGAAGATAATATAATTATAAAGAATGATTCAAATTGATTAATAATTAATAAAATAAAAAAATAAAAATTTCGCTTACACTTACACTTGTCAAAAAAAAAATATAACAAGAACCTGCGCGAGAAATCGGCCTAGCTTGTCAAAATTGATAAATTTTAACTATTAAATCTTACGAATAATAGTTAAAACAAACAATTTGATGAATAACTTCCTCATACTATATACACACTTTGCGAATATCATAACAGGGAATGATTTCGAGTTGGCTCTCGTCGGTTATGATTAACATACTTCATCTGCTAATTCGTTAGAATAACAGGCGAAATGCGCAACTTATTAATAAACAAAAAATCCCTCACCAATGAATTTTCGAATATCATAACAGGGAATGAGCTCGAGTGGGCACTAGTCGGTTATGATTAACAAATTTCATTTGTTTATTGGTTAGAAGAACAGCTGACATACGCAACTTATTGATACACACAAAAATTTCTCACCAATAAAGTTGCAAAAATCAAAACAGCACGTCTTCAGAAGCAATCCTGGATAAAACCACTTAACTTTATTCGAAAAAAAATAAATAAATAAATAAGTAAGATAAATGTCTCAGAATTCTTCAACAGTCGGTAAGAGTACCTTTAAAATTAATTGCCGCGCCTCTGCAAAATAAACTTGCTAATTAAACTAAAGAACTCGAAACTAAATCTGCTGGACATCAAACAAACACTAACCCGCTGGAAATCAAACAAACACTAACCCAAATTCTTAAAAGGAATTTTCTTAAACTTCCGAATCAATATTAAATAAGGCTAAGGAAGCTGTCAAACGTACAAAAAAAACCATAACATACTCAATCTCAAAAACTCAATAATTCATACATATTAATTAATCACATAAATTTAGTAACCCAGAAAAATCAATATCTTCGAGGCCTGAACCAGGTGGAGAAAAAAATAGTTTACTTATAGATAAGATAAAACAATTACGTCAAGGGGACACTAGTATAGTAATCAGGAGAAGTAAATTTAATGACACTCTAAGTCTCGATACAACACCTAGTTTCACCTCAGGGGAAAATTTACTCGGAAATACTGACTCTGAATGCAAAAAATCGTAGTTAGAAAATAGCAAATATTTCAACAACCGTTTTAGTGCGAATTCAACTGCCTTTTTCGCAGATAAAACCTTAAGCCCAAAAGAACACCCAGAAGAAACCTTTTATGGAATTTTGCCAACACCTCTCCACCTTCCGATTACAGGTAACCAAACTGAGAAAAACCAATCGAT